>ML414456.1:0-14792 GCA_005239525.1 Nicotiana knightiana | reverse complement strand
CTTGATTGATACGTAAATTCCCTGTGGGATCGACTCTGGGGATAATACCCCGGATTATATTTGAAACGCCTGTTTATTCTTTTATTAGACATAGTTGAGCGTGATCAGAGTCTCCCATGATCAACAACTCTTCTACATCCATGTCAATGGCCATTTTCATGCCCATTATACAAGCTTCAAATTCAGCATTATTGTTTGTGTAGAAGAAACGGAGGCGGGCCGTGGCTGGGTAGTGTTGTCCTATGGGTGAAATCAAGATTGCCCCTATCCCAATAACTTTCACATTGGTTGCTCCGTCGAAGAACATTTTCCAGGTGTCAGCGCCTTCCGAGATTATTTCGACGGAGTTGATTTCTTCATCCGGAAAATAAGTGCTCAAGGGCTGGTATTCATCATCAACCGTATTTTCAGCTAGATGATTGGCCAATGCTTGAGATTTCATAGTTGTGCGAGTGACGTAGACAATATCGAATTCCCTAAGCAAGATTTGCCATTTTGCTAATCTCCCGGTGGGCATTGGCTTTTGGAATATATATTTCAAAGGATCCAGCCTCGTGATGAGGTAGGTGGTATAAGCCAATAAATAATGTCGGAGCTTCTGAGCAACCCAAGTTAGAGCGCATCAAGTCTTTTCTAACTGGGACTACTTGGCTTCGTAGCTTGTGAACTTCTTACTTAAGTAATAAATAGCCCGCTCTTTCTTCCCGGTTGCATCGTGTTGCCCGAGAACACACCCAAAGGAGTTTTCTAGCACTGTCAGGTATAGGAACAGAGGTCTCCCTGGTTCTGGTGTGACTAGCACTGGAGGATTTGACAGATATTCTTTGATCTTGTCAAAATCGTCCTGGCACTCGTCTGTCCATTTGATGGCCGCATCTTTTTTCAATAGCTTGAATATAGGCTCGCATGTGGAGGTCAACTGAGCGATGAACCTGCTGATGTAATTCAGCCTACCCAACAGACTCATGACTTCCTTCTTGGTTCTTGGGGGTGGGATATCTCCTTATACATTTTATCTTTGTTGGATCCAGCTCAATGCCCCGTCGACTTACTATAAATCCCAGTAATTTTCCGGATGGAACTCCGAAATCGCATTTGGCTGGGTTTAATTTCAAATCATATCTGCGCAGGCGTTCGAAGAATTTCCTCAAATGCTGCACATGGTCACTTTGGGTTCTGGACTTAATGATCACATCATCCACGTACACCTCAATCTCCTGATGCATCATGTCGTGAAATATGGCGGTCATGGCCCTCATATAAGTTGCCCCAGCGTTCTTTAAACCAAATGGCATGACCCGGTAACAGTATGTTCCCCAGGGTGTAGTGAAGGCTGTCTTTTCTTCATCCTCTTCATCCATCAACACCTGGTGATACCCGACATAGCAATCGACAAAAGACTGTACCTCATGTTTGGCACAATTGTCAACTAGGATGTGTATGTTTGGCAGTGGAAAATTATCTTGGGGACTGACTTTATTCAGATCTCGGTGGTCGACACATACTAGGACCTTTCTGTCCTTTTTAGGCATCGAAACCACATTGGCCAGCCAGGTGGTGTATTGGACCACTCGGATTACTCCATCCTTCAGTTGTTTAGCGACCTCTTCTTTGATCTTGTCACTCATGTCTGTTTTAAATTTCCTCTGCTTTTGTTGGACAGGTGGATGACCAGGGTAGGTTGGCAATTTGTGTACCACCAAGTCCATACTTAGTTCGGGCATGTCGTCGTAGGACCAAGCAAATACGTCTTTGAATTCAAATAGGAGTTGAATCAAGGAGTCTCCAATATTTTCATCCGTGTGGACGCTTATCATGGTTTCTCGAATCTCTTCTTCATTGCCCAAGTTAACGGGTTCCGTTTCGTTTAAGTTTGGCTTAGGCTTATTCTCGAATTGTTCCAATTCTTGATTTATTTCCCTAAAAGCCTCTTCTTTGTTATATTTCAGTTCTTGATTCATTATTTCGAGGTTAGACGGCGTATTAAGATCAGAGCATGAAGTCCGCAAGCATGTCATGTTTTCTAAAGCCGCATTATTAGGACTGAAATAAGAAAAGTAAACAAAAATCAGAAAGAATAATAGACGATGAAATTTTGATTTCATTTCATTGAATTTTAACATAGGAGGGTTTACATCGGAATTTAAAGACAAGAATTTATAAACACTTGAGTTACACCCTGAAATAACTCATAGTGCAGAAAGGATGGCAAAAGCTGAACTACCGGGACTCCCGCCTGACGGGGAATGGAGTAGCCTCCCAGTTTTGCAACTTGGCGTTAGGCCCCATATACGGTACTTCGGCAGTGCTGGAGCCTTATCCTGGTTGGAACATATGGGCTTCATACAACATCTGCCTTATTGCTCCGCATATTTCTTCTATTTCTTCGGCCGTGAAAGCCTCTTCCTCTTCCTCCATGTATTTTGGCTTGACAAATGATGCGGTGATGTGTGGGATCGGCTAAGGCAATACCCAACCATTTTTCTTACGTCGGTCAGCCCATTGTTCATCGTCGGGGGTAGCTTGAAACCCTATGCCAAAAAACTTCTTATTGGTAGGCAAAGTGACGGGTTCTTTAATGCCTTGCAAGGACAACCCGAGCCCTTTTCCAGGTGTGTACCCATGTTTGATCATGTCGTTGGTGACCATAATTGACGCGTTCGATAGGAAGGGTTGAGGGCACGAGGTTCCTCCTCATGCTGGTCCGCAACCATAATCTCGAAAGCCTGGTAGACTATGTGCTCGCTGCCCTCTCTTGCTTCCAGGCATGGGGCTAATGAGTCCCTGTAAATAGATTGCTCGTCTTCCCCATGGACCACGGTTTCCTGGTCCTCATATTCGAACTTAACCATCTGGTGGAGAGTAGATGGCACTGCCCCTGCCGCATGGATCCAAGGCCTTCCCTGGAGATAATTGTAGGAAGTATCCATACTTCGAAATCTACAGGGCCGATTGTCAAGACAAAATCAATCTCCCCGATCGTGTCTCTCTTGATACCATCGAATGCATGAACGCACACATTGTTGGGCCTGATTTTCTCAGTCCCGATCTCCATTCTTTGTAGGGTCGATAGAGGGCAAATATCAACCCCAGATCCACCGTCCATCATAACCCTTTTCACATAGTAACCCTCAAATTTAACAGTTAGGTGGAGAGCTTTGTTGTGGGCAGCCCCTTCCGAGGGCAAGACATTCTTGCTGAATGAGATCCGGTTAACTTCAAAAAATCGTTCTGCCATTCTTTCCAGTTGCTCGACTGCTTCGTTAAGGGTTTTGATCAGGATCTTCTGATACTCATTTGAATTTACCAGCAATGATAGGAGTGAGACCTGAGTGGGGGACTTTCTGAGCTCCTCGATTATGGCGTATTCAACGGTTTTCATACTTTTGAAGAATTCTTCCGCCTCTTCGGCACTGATCGGCCTTTTAGGCGGGAAGCGTTTCAGCTTGCTTTTATTTAGTTCTTCCAGGTCGAGGTATTTCTCTGATGAGTTTATATCGCCTGTTTCCCCAGTAATCTCTTTCCCTTTGTACGTCACCACCGTCCTGTGGTAATTCCAAGGGACGACAGTAGTATTCTTTATGGGAGTTTGCGACAGGCGGATAATAACCACGGGCTCATTCAGCCTTGGTGAAATTATTTGCCCCCGTGCCACATACATCCCTTTCGACACGTACATTTTTGGGCCATTCAATATTTCCTTGTGAATTGTAACCTTCTGGAAGGGCTCAACACACTTTGTTCCTTCCTGTGTGCCTTGGGGATGTAAAGGACAGCGTCTTTAGAGGGTCCCCTATTTGTTCCAGTCTCATCCTTTTCCGTGACCTGGGGGACGGGGTTACTCTTCTTCATCTCCTTGACGGGTTTGGGTGCCGCCTTGGGTTTTCTTTCCACATCTACGATGGCGATGATGGCCTTTAGAGCTGGATCAAAATCCTGGTCCTTGCAAATCATGCCGATGACGGGCCCATGATTGTGAGTGGGCAGTGGATTGTTCGTCACATTGGGAGCTTCTTCGTCCCTTAAAACAACTTTATTTTGTTCTATAAGGCTTTCCACGGCCCTTTTGAGGGTCTAACACTCCTCCGTGTCATGCCCTCCTGCTCCGGAATGGTAGGCAACAATTGGTTCCCGACTTGTATGACGCTGATGCTGGGTTTTGCCTGGTCGGGGGTACGGGTTGTATAAGCCCCATCTAGACTAATTTTGGGAAAAGGCTTGAATACGGCTCCCCGATAGGAGTGAAGTTGGGTTTCCTTGGTGGTTCACGGGGGTAGGTATTGTACGTGTTGTTTTGGGAAGGGCGTGGATTATATGGAGCTGGGGGAGGATGGTTGTTTCTCGGAGGTGGAGCTCTATTCTGATTGTATTGTTGTTGCAGCCTGGGATGTGGTTGAGCGTTCATTATCGCATAGGGAAGAGGGGGCATAGAATAAGCTGCGTCTTGGTGAGGATAGTAATGTTGGGAATCTTTGGGAAATGGACGTGGGTATTGTCAAGGCTTCCTGACATCGAAAACCATCATGGTNCCTGGGAGGTTGCTCTTATGGTATATTGGCTCAGGATACGACAAGTTTTTAGACCATTCTCCACCATTTCTCCAATTTTGATTGCTTCTGCAAATGGTTTGCCCATGGCGGACATCATATTTTGGAAGTAATCAGCTTCCTGTGCTTGTAGAAAGGCGCAGACCATTTCAACCTCATCCATCGGAGGTTTGACTCTGGAGGCCTGCTCGCGCCATTTGATGGCGTACTCTCTGAGGGTTTCTTTTTGAGATTGGATAGTGATTTCCTATCGGGAGCGATGTCCACATTGTATTGGAATTGCCGGACAAAGTCCCGTGCCAGGTCATCCCATATGTGCCAGCGTTATATATCCTGGTCCATGTACCATTGTGATGCAATTCCCGTCAAACTTTCTCCAAAATATGCCATGAGAAGTTCCTCTTTCCCACCTGCTCCCCCGAGCTGGTTACAGTACCTTTTCAGATGAGCTATGGGGTCCCCATGTCCGTCATATTTTTCAAACTTGGGGGTTTTAAACCCAAGAGGCAAGTGGACGTGCGGGAACATGCACAAATCTGCATAGGAGACGCTTTTCTGCCCGCTCAGCCCCTGTATATTCTTGAGGCTCTGTTCAATACTCATTCATTTTCCGAGTTATTTCTTCGTGCTCGAGGCCTTTGTTATCTTGTCCCAAAGTGACCTCAAGTTGAGGTTGTTGGGGATATGCATTGGGAGTAATATGAGCGGTATCCAGATGGACGAACGGTGTTTGGAATGTGAATGCTGGCGGCTCGAAACTTGGTCCAGAGATAGCCGGCGGAGCCGTGGCAGAGATTGGTAGTGAAGTGAAGATATTGGAAGACACACCGGAAAACAGGGCCTAGGGGCGAACCTCAGAAGGCCTTCCGACACAGTGAGCCGACATAGTTAGATATCGAAACGGCGTGGCTGGGTAGCTTATGGGGATGTTGGATGTCCCGCCTGCCCTGGGAATTATCTCTGGGAAACCCGGGATGGTACTGGGTGGTTCCCTACGATTGGACCATGCGTCCCACATTTCCAGCATGCGGAACCGCAGCGTCCTGTTCTCTTCAGCTTTTGTGACTCAGACGTTGGGATGGCTGAATTTAGGTCTTCCACGAAAGAGTTGACGATTGGCAAGTGACTTTCAGACGTCATTTCTATGCTCCCTTTTGATCTAGTGAAGTAAGGATGGGAAGCCAGGTTACCGCAAGACCAACCACCTAAAAATACCCTTTAAACCAACAAAATGTTAGATTGAAGCATTTATCACATAGGCAATCGCACGTTTGGGGTATGCAATGCACCTGAGCAATTTGAACGCTTTTCTATATGTTTTTGCAACAGTTGTGCACTTTATCCCGACTTTATTTCTCGGCTTTTCCCTTTTTATCATTCTTACCCTTCTTCTGTTATTGTTTCCGCTCTTTTATTCCTTGCTCGGTTTCTTTCCTTATGGTTATGATCGAATCCTATGTGGATTGCCTACGTATCACGGCGCCGCGTGAATCAGATCATCACGTAGTTCATGCGACAAAACCAAAAGACAGAAATGCATATTTTTTCTAAAAGCTTCATTCTAAAATTTTCATTCATTAAATAAAACATTTCTGATTACAGAAAGCTTGTAGCCCACTTTTGGAATTTCAGAGTTTGCAAAACAGACTCGACACATATTTTCTAAAAATATAAAAACTACTGTGGACTCAGACATGACTACGACTAGAAAAATGAAATATAGACTCGAAAAACATCAAAAATACATCAGTGCTTCCGTTGCTCCAGGGGCCGGTGGGGAATCATTCGGCCTTGCCACGGGCTTGCGTGCTATGTCTTGCCGGAGGCGGTAAAGGTCGTCCATTATCTTGTGGACGAAGATCATAACCACTGCGAAGAAGGTGGTCCGAGTCATATCATCGCATTCCTGGCATCTGGTGACGATGTAGTCAGCTATCTCTTGGACCCTTCGCCTGATGATACCCTTTTCTTGAAGTAGGCGCCCGATTTGCTGGGATCTCGCCTCTAAAGTCTGGGCGTCTTTGTGACTCTGCTCTTTCCATTGTTGCAACTCTTTTTCCAACTGAGCCATCATGGCATAACACTGTTCCCTCTCTATCTTAAATCTTTTTGCCTGTTTGGCCATTTCGTTCTCGAGGACGGCCAACTTTTCCTTCAAGCCTATGGCTTCCTGGTCATATTTCCTTTTTAGTCTCTGGACAAACTCTGTTCTTTCCTCTACACTTCTTGTTAATCTTGCCCGAACTTCGGCCAGTTCTCCTTCAGCTTTGTCTAGATCATTTCCATAGCTGCAAACTTTATGCCTCAGGCTGTTGATAAGCCTTTCATCAGTTCTGCTTCTCTCTGGGTTCTCAGCAGTTGTTTTTAATTCCTGTATCTGGGCCCGGAGAACTTCATTTTCTTGGGCTAATATGTTTTTCTCCCCTTCAATTATGGAAGTATGTAGAATGTTTTCAAACTTGATTTCCCTGACCTGGGCTTCCAACTTGCTTATGGTGGCTCGGTAGCTGTTCTCCTTTTCTAACCAAGCCCAATGCTCTTGTGTTTTCTCGGTGAATTGTTGTATATAGGGTATCTTTGCGGGTCGTTCTTGCTGTTGATGCTCCCTGCCTCTTATGCCATACCAAGAAGTGTAGGTGGGCTCCACTTCCCCTTTGGATAAGTCTCTCACCCGAGTTTGAGGTTCTAAAAACCTACACTCGTTCCAGATTTGACGGACCATGCCTTCAGGAAATGCAGCTCTCGGGCATAACTCAATGGCTTGTGGGCTTAAATCCTCGTCATTGGGAACACTTGTCTCCCCAACTATAAGACCCGATGTGGGGCATATGGCTGAATGCTTCGCAGGCCCATTAACAGGAGATAGCAAACCTCAGCTGACATGTTGATAACCTCGACGACAGGGAGCCACCCGAACGTCCACTCGATTTTGATCGGTAGTCAATGAACTCAAGTATGAGTGCCAGGCTTCCGTGCCCTCAGGAAATTTGTGGCCCTTCACCCGAGTACCATGTTCCTCGATGCAATTCAAACTGGTTAAGCCGCAGTTCATGTAGCCTGGGCGGTGACAGAGGTGCTCGATCAGCCAGATTTGTAGAAGCAGGTTGCACCCCTCAAAGAACTTTCCCCCAGATTGGAAAACTTTCAGAGCACGGTAAATCTCGGCTAAGACCATTGGTATAAGTGTGCCATTGGATTTTTTCATCATGAAATCTGCCATTCCCACAAGCCTGATGTCTATGCATCCGTCATTTCTTGGGCAAATCACGGTGCCCAAGAATGCTACCACAAAATCTAGCCCCCGGCGGGCTTCCCATTTAGCCTAATCTTTGTGAGTTAGACCAGTGTTGTTAGCCTCATAACCCTTGGGATCTCCATAACGTCTGTAAAGAAAATAGAAAGTGCAGAAACCTTCGGATATGTGTGGATCTTGGACGTCCCGACTAATGTTCAACAGATCCAAAAACTTATGTGGAGTCACCGCCCTGGGTGCCACTGGGTACCGACTTCTAAGATTGTCATTGAGACCAGCATACCCTGCTATTTCCTCTAGCGTGGGCGTCAATTCAAAGTCTGAAAAGTGGAACACATTGTGGGCGGGATCCCAAAACGGTACTAGAGCCTCGACGATGTCCAACCTCGACTTGATTTTTAAAAGACCAGTAAGTCCCCCTAAAGCTTTCATAACAGACTTTCTACTGGCTTCCCCCAAGTCGCTCCACCAAATATGGTGTTCTAGAGGGATTTTCTCGATTGCCCTAAAGGGGATGTTTTCAACTGTATTCATCCTGCACATTCGTTTTTTGATTAAAACCATAAAAATTTTTGAAAAGTGTTATTTTTGCAAAGGGTTTTGTAATAAATAAAAAGGGACCATCTTTGCTACGGCCCTTTAATACTTCAGGTAGGAAGTTTTTTAAGGCTGTGTTTGCGAATTGGGTCAAAATTTAAAGACAAACCACAGGCGGCCACTTTTGCAAAAACGGCCTCCTGGCGCCCCTCTTGGGTAAGCAGGCTATAATGGCGTCGCCTAATTTTATTTAGGGCTATATCCTTTTGATTTTGAAAAATAGAGTTGGACCCGATGAGGGTTGCCTACATATCCCACACCCGTGAGAATCAAACAATGCGTAGTTCGGAAAAATCCTGACTGATTAAAATATACACCCACTCATTTTGTTTCGGAATAATATTTTCAGAAATTTTGGCAGAGTTTCAGGATAAATGGGGATTTTTCAAAACAGGGTAAATTTTCTATCCTACCTCACTCTTGGTTTTTCTGTTCGTTTTTATTTTTTATTTTTTATTTTGGCCGGTCAATACACATGCTGAAACAAATAAATGCATACGTAACAGGTAAGATGCATCAGGGTAGTCTTTCATTTCGGGTACACCTGTCCTAGACGGACCCAATCCCTATGTTGAGTCCCCTAAGTCAAATGCACATGATGCAGATAATCGTTCCTACTAGGGATCCGACATGAGGCTATGTTATACTAAGTTTAAACCCTGGGGTTTTGTTCTAGACCAGGCTTACCCGAGCGAACAGCTCGAGCCGAGGTCGGGGCAGCGTACCTGGAATACAGAAGCTTCACCGACATTGCAACTTGTTCGTACCTCGTTCTAAAATTTGGATATGACTCTAACAGAAAAGAAGTCACACGAAGTGCACACTTCCCAGATGATTTAGAAGACTCAGAGAGAAGAAGGGTTTCGACACAGTTTATATACAGTTCAGATAATATCAAAGCGGTAAAAAGCGACATTTAGCACGTTAGGTTTAAACATGTAAAAATCAGATAATAAAGCCAAATAAAACAGTTTATTCTAAGCTCGAATTCTTGAACCCTGAATCAGAGATTCTGGGTTCGATCCCAAAAAGAGTCGCCAGAGCTGTCACACCTCCTTTTTCACCCGGTGAGGGCAATAAGGGAGTTTTTTCAATTAAAGTGATATTATTCGGTTTTGGGACTTATTATTATTTCAGAGTCGCCACCCGAATTTTTGACGATGCTCCGGGACACCATTTTTTTTAAAATCCCAAATCGAGAAAATTTTGACTCTGTTTTAATTTGTCCGCGACCAGAAATCCGAGTAAGGAATTTTGTTAACCTGGGAGAAGGTGTTAGGCACTCCCGAATTCCGTGGTTCTAGCACGGTCTCTTAACTATTAATATTTGGCCTAATTATCTAATTATTTACATATTTTACACCTATTATGCTTTTTAGCCTTTCTAACTTTTAGCCGTTTTTAGTATTCATGGATTTATCTTGAAAGTCACGATGGCGTGCACTTGTTTGTTTTTGGACATGTTGCAATTACGCCACATGAAATGCACCCGTAATTACAACATGTGATTTTTATTAGTTTAAAGTTGGAGACGGGGACATGAGTTGTCGCACCCGCGTGTAGATTATGTAGTCAAGACTATGGTCATGACGGTTTTATAGTGCCTTTTTGAGGCGGTGTTCGATTATTTCTATGTTTTCTATTTGAAGGAACATTTTAGTTTTAAAATCAATTAAGACATTTTATGGATTTATCTTGGACAAGTTACGATGACGTACACTTCTTGTTTTTGAACACATGGTAATCACGTCACATGAAATGCACCAGTGGTTGCTGTATGCATTTTATTAATGTTCGGAGTTAAGGGCCGAGGGCATGAGTTGCCACTCCCGAGTGTAGATTATGGTGATTTTGAAATAATAATTGATTCTTTTCCAAATTTCAACCTAAAGATGTATTTTTCAACCTAAAGGATATGTGGAATATTGTTTGAGCCTAAATTCACTTAGTCTAAAGGATAAGATGTTTGGGCTATGGCAATTTTTAGCCCAAGATTATTTCAACTCTTTTGTGCCAATCCTAATTTGGCTATTGAAGAGTAAAGATAAACAATCCAGCTAAAAAAATATACCATAAAAAGAAATCAGATTGTACAAAAATGGAAATTTGATCGAATTGTATACATTTTTGAATTATAGTTCTAAATGACAACAAGTTGGAACATTTTTAACGTAAAGGTTGCTTTTTTTTAAAAAAAAAAAAAAACTGTACCCAAACCTTTTAGAAGCCCAATTAAAGTGAGAAGTTGGTCAATTTGAACTTAAGGACATGCCCTATTACTGGGCCAAGTAATTGCAGAATTTATTGGACTTAAAATTCATAAATGACTTAAGGTAATTTCCAGGGATCTAAAACGAGTTTTGAGCAGTAAACTTAGTAACAATAACTGGGATTACGCACAGCCCAATTTTAGTACCAAAATCACGTGAAAATTAAAGGTATTTGAATTTTAGACGAGATATACTAGTTAGAATTCGAATTAAGTCAGATTGTACTAAAAATACAGTACTAAGATTTTGGGCTTTTATACCCCCTAGGCCCAATAGCCTAGGGTCCAGCCTCATTCAAGCTTATTGGGCACTCTCACAGGTCTGGCCCAATTTATATGGTTTAGAGCTTGAAGAAATAGAATTCCAAATTCATAAGAAAAGATCAAACAAGATTTAATCATTCTATGTTCATCTAATTACACAGTTTTGCTAAAAATATACATATCCTCGCCTTAGTCTCACTGACACTATGATACAACAGAGAATAAATGTTCAGTCCAGTTTATTACAATAATTCTTAACATAAAAGGAAAAGGGTATAGTGAATCTATAGACATAGGTATACTTTTTACATTGTTATTCAATTTACAAAATACAAGTTTCACATAAAAATAAAAGGTATCTTAAATGGAATGAAAGATCTAAACTAACTGCTGCTTCAGTGCAAACCAAGACTGCTCATGGCTTAGGAAACGAAACTTGCATTTTCATAGATTTTTCTAACAAAAACAAAGTAAAAGAACTTTGTGCATTATTATGGAATGAATATGACCATTGAAGAGTTAGATTCACTTCCGTAATGCCATTCAAACTAAGGACAACATTGCTATCTATGAAAAATTCTAAATGGACTTCAAGTGTTCACACAAATCAGGAAAAAATCACAACTAGATACACAGATTTCAGCAAACATTCATAGACATTTAAACAAACGAAGTTTCATTTAATACAAAAGAGTTTACATACCTTTAAAGAGACAAAAAACAGCACGATATATGACCAAATAAAGGTCAAGAAAAGCCAGAAACATCGAGCTCAACACAGCAACCCGAACAACAGCAAACCAGAAAGAATACTCAGAAACAACAGCTTGAATAAACCAGATTTTTGAATGAAAAATCAACCAGAAAACCAGTTTTTTTCCAGGAAAGCCATAACCAAAAGGAAACCAATTTTTTCAGAATGTTCTTGCACTAATTTTGATATTTTCAGTGTCCTTTCTGTTTTTCAGAGTAGTGGTACATTTTCAGAGTAGTATTTTCTAGTGTGTGTGTGTGTAAATTCTCTGTGGAGAATCCTTTCTTAAAATCTGTGGTTTAGGTATGGTAATATGTCTAAAAATCTCTGTGTAAAAAGTGTCTCTTTCAGAGAATAGGGTAGGGTATTTATAAGGGTAGTTTGGATAGGATATGCTTAGCATATTCCTTATCCAATAGGCTGAAGAAAGGTACAGGTGCAGCTGTCACCCTTATCCTTTGGGACAGCTGCCCTCATTCTACAAGATTTTCACCCCTAAAATTACTATCCTACCCCCAAAAAATCTGATTTCCTAGTTCTAGAAGTTTCTTGGGTTGTTACACCCTAGATTCTTCAATTGTAGTTCCTAAACTAACCCTAAGTACCCTTAGAATTACCCCTTTAGTTAATCAAGGTTAAACGGTTATTAGTTTATTAAGTGTACACTGATTTTTATCCTAATTGAGTGGTTAACTCAATAGTTAACCACTAATGAAATTGAATTTAGACTAACTCTTAGCTTAATATGTAATTAGCTAAATTATTTGTCTAAGTTAGGAATTAGGTTGATTCAAGTGATTCGAGAGGTGAGTCATTAGACTTAGTTAATCATCATATATTATGACTTAATCTTAGTTTCAACCTAAACTTAGGTTAACCAGTCAAGTATAACTAATCCTTTCATGAATGGCCAGAGATCCGAATTCTAACTCACACATAGCTATTTAATGATGAACCAATTAAATCAGTGATTAATCTCAAACAAACAGTTATTATGCATTTTCATGACTAACATGAAATTACATATGAAAAATCCAACCTAAGGGTCTAAATTAGATCAACCTATAATTAACACTTGAAAATTGGTAACAGTACATGAGTACACTATTAGTGACTAACACACAATGACTGTTATACTGCTTTACATGAGGAAATAGTCAGGGAAAAAAATTAGAAAATCTAAAACTAACATTAGCGCTAAAATTATAATTGATTCCAAGTAGTCTCTAATTAATAAAGAAGATGGAAACAGAAGAAACATGAACCAATCAGTCTTAGTTAGTATTCTGACCTAAATTGTTATTCTAAAAACAGTCAAGATTTAGTGAATCACATGAGATCCATCAAATCAAACTCAAATTTTCAAATCAACCACTGATTTTAGTACACAATTTTTAGCATAGATTAATTTATCATTTTAGCATTCACAACAGGTTTAAGCAAGATCATGAAACCCTAATCAATAAGAAATTAATATCAAACTAGATTTAAGCGGTTCTTATACAATTAAATTAACTGAGTCGTGCATGGAAGTAATTAAAGTTTACCCTAAAATAATCAACTAAAAAAATATTATACGGGAAAACCTAAAACTAAACCAAACAAATGACTTTAACATAAAAATAATTAAAGGAATAGAAAAGAGAGGGTACCAGTCGACTATAACAACTTTGGCCGGATTCCGGGGGCTTCAAATTGAATCGAACCCACGTGAATCGCCCGCTCTTGTGAAGAGCAAGTGACTCACGTAAGTCTGAGCCAACGAGGTTCTATGAATCGGCAGGGACGGGTTTTTAGGGTTTTGAGCTTTTTTAGATATGAAATTACTCTTTTGTGGTGGGTTTTTGGTGAAAGTAATGTTAAGATGAGGTTTAGGGGAAATAGAGGATTGTCTGGTGAAGATTTGGGGCCATTTGGTTGAGATCCGCCGGCGGTAGGAGATTTGCGGCCGGTGGAGGCGGTGAGTATTTGAGGGTGGCTAGGGTTTGGTCTAGGGAGAGAGACGAGAGAGTGGGGGATGTTCTGGGGGGTAGGGGTCCGTTCGGACACTTATATAGTTTAGAGGGGGGAGTTTGGGAGCCGTTGGATCAAATCGATCCAATGGCTGGGATTGGAGGGGACAAAACGGGGTCGTTTGGGTAATATATGGGGCTGGCCGGGTAATGGAATTTGGGCTGGAGTGTATTGGGTAGTGAGAATAGAGTTTTGGGCCTGGGTGCATTGGCCCAGGTCCGATTTTTTGTCTTTGGAACACTTAGGTTAAGTAATCAACCTAATTAAATCATTCTAATTAATAAAAATTAATTTTGACCTAATTTCATCTAATTATAGCTTANGCCTTCCCGCCCGAGAAGTCTATTTTTGAGTACCGGGTTGTCGTCTTTGAGGTAAGTATCTTGCCTAACCTTGTATGGGGGAACTACCCCTTAGGATTGGGTCTTCTATGTTGATTGTAGTCCGCGTACGCGAGGTGACAAGTGTGTACTCGAACTTATTTGCAAATAGATTGCCCTTTAGGGATTTTTGGATCCTTATGTTCCCCATATATGAATTGAACTTGTTATATCTGAATTCCTGATTTCTAATCTCATCTCCTCCTGTTCAAGTTAGAAGTACTTGCCTAGCATTCCTTGTTTCTTATATGATCTTAATTGACTTAAATGAAGATTTTGTTTTTCCTACCGTTATGCTATGTCTTCCTTTATATGCTGCCTATTTACTGAGCATTGTTCATACTGAGTTTATTCGATGAAGCTAATTGTCTAAGTGAGATTGGTTATAGCTGATTCCCTTGCTGGGATGATTTGGATCTTGGTTGCGAACTTGAATATATAGAATCGCTGCTATATTTGTCTTGTCTTCCCCTCGTTATGCTGTTCTCTCTTTGTGTTTGGCATTCCTCTCAGTGGCTACTTCTTATGAGCGAGTTGTTACTACTTTTGTAAATTAAGCCTTTGTAGTGATTTGCTCATCGCACGTTGCGTTTGGATTTGTTTGCTTTTGTGTCGGTTGTGGCAATATATGTTGTTTTCTGTCGCATTCTATTTGTTTTCCTCAGTGGCTGCATTGCATATTTAAATTGGGACTACGGACAGAGATCCGGGAGCT
>ML414455.1:20064-39955 GCA_005239525.1 Nicotiana knightiana | reverse complement strand
GGGTGCCTTTTGCATATTGACCCGCGTCAAACGAGAGCCCTGTAAATCAGTCTTGCCATCTTTCTTTTCCTTAGTTTCGGGACAAAGTTAGACCGAAAGGGATCCAAAAGAAAAATAAACGAACGAATGGACAACGAATTTAAACAAGAGGTGTCCCTTTTGGGGAAAGGAAAGAAGGACTTATCTGGAGTGGATGCGGACTTCAATGAACATGACATTCCCTTTGGACTGGATGCCTGATCCGTGTAAACCGTCCGACTCCCAGAAATTCATCACAATTATTACCTCGAGATTGAGAAACCTTGCCCTGGACTGCGTCCATGTCGGTGACCCATTATCCTTTTCGATTAGTGGCACCCTTTGCGGGTTTTCACCAACTAACCTCTCTCATTTCTCTTCTCAACCATCACATTGTAGTGCTCTTTGCGAGTTTTCACTAACAAGACTCTCTCATTTTTAATTTCTCTTCTTACCGTCGCCTCGCGGTGCCCGTGTGGGTTTTCACCGATAAGACTCTATCAGTTTGTTTCTCACATTTGCTTGCACCAGATTCGACAATGTATCCTCCAACTTTAAGCATGTTTACCAATTGATCGGAAGGACTTGAACAGGGTTTTGGTGAGAAAAATTTGTATTGAATTACAACTTTGGAACCTCTTCGGCAAAATTATCACCAAACAATATAACATCTGCCCCAGCTTAAACTCTTGGGGAAATGTGGATTTTTTTTTTGGTGTGACTGAACCCCAGGGAGAGTCTGCCTACGTATCCTTTCGGAATCAAGCCGAACGTAGTTCAGGAAGTTTTTTCTTTTTTCTTTTTTTTATTTTTATTGATTCAATAACACTTTCGGGTTCCAAAGAGGGTAATCAAAGAAGAGTAACCGGCTCAAAGGGTTTGCAAAAAGGGTTAATGGTGTTCGGGTAGTGAGAATGAAAGCCTTTGTCATCCCAACCGGAGAACATTTGAAAATATATATGGAGGATCGAACATAGTACCTTTTGATGGCATCTGCATTGACAGCCATTTCGGGGTCATTTACTTCGATGTCCCCCCAGGTATAACGCTTCTTTTGGTAGCAATTTCCTTATGATGTATGGACCTTTCCGGTTTGGGGCGAAAGTTTCCTTTCGCTTCTTCGTGGTGCGGGATAATACGTCTTAAAACGAGTTGCCCTACTTCGAAGTTCCTAGGTCGCACTTTCTTGTTGTAAGCGCGGGCCATTCTTTGCTGGTATAATTGTCCGTTGCACACTGCGACCATTCTTTTCTCATCAACCAGAGTTAATTTCTCCAGTCGGGTCTTGACCCACTCATTGTCCTCAATTTCTGCTTCGACAATAATCCGAAGGGAAGGAATTTCGACTTCAGCGGGTATTACGACTTCAGTTCCATAAACCAATAGGTAAGGGCNTTTTCATGCCATTGCCTGGATGTTTGAATCATTTTCCTGAGAATTTTCTTGATGTTTTTGTTTGCTGCTTCAACGGCGCCATTGGCTTTGGGCCGGTAAGGGGTCGAGTTGCGGTGTGTTATCTGAAACTATTCACATACCTCCCTCATCAAGTTACTGTTTAGATTCGCGGCATTGTCGGTAATGATAGTTTTTCGGATACCAAAACGACAAGTGATATTAGCATGCACGAAATCCACCACCACATTCGTAGTGACAGCTTTGAACGTGACCGCCTCGACCCATTTTGTGAAATAGCCGATAGCAACCAAAATGAATCTATGCCCGTTTGAGGCCCTTGGCTCGATTGGCCCAATGACATCCATTCCCCAGGCAACAAATAGCCAGGGTGCCGACATAGGATGTAGTTCTAATGCTGGTGCATGGATTAGGTCGCCATGTATTTGACATTTATGGCACTTTCGGACGAAACCGAAACAATATTTTTCCATGGTCATCCAATAATATCCACCATGCAAGATTTTCTTTGCGAGGACGTACCCATTCATGTGGGGATCACATACTCCTGAATGGACCTCGCCCATGATCCTTTCGGCTTCTTTGGCGTCTTCACATCTTAACAGATTTAGATCGGGAGTCGTTTTATACAGTACTTCCCCACTTATGAAGAAAATGCTAGCGAGCCTTCGGATGGTTCTCTTTTGGTCTCCGTTGGCCTGCTCGAGATATTCTCTTGTCTTCAAAAATCTTTTAATATCATGATACCATGGTTGGACATCGGGTTCTACTTCGACCGTGTTGCAATAACCATGTCTTTCCTTGATTTGGATCTCCAATGGGTCTATGCGAACATTACCCGGATAGGGCAGCATTGCAGCTAGGGTGGCCAGCGCATCAACTAACTCATTGTGGCACCGAGGAATATATCTGAACTCGACAGCTTTAAATCGCTTACTAAGATTCTCCACATGCTGTTTGTAGGGAAGGAGTTTAACATCCCGAGTTTTCCACTTTCCTTGAGCCTGCTTAATGATCAAATCGGAGTCCCCCATGATCAACAACTCTTCTACATCCATGTTAATGGCCATGTTCATGCCCAATATACAAGCTTCATATTCAACAGTATTGTTTGTGCAGAAGAAACGGAGGCGGGCCATGGCTGGGTAGTGTTGTCCTGTGAGTGAAATCAAGATTTCCCCTATCCCAATACCTTTCTCATTGGCTTCCTCGTCGAATAACATTTTCCAGGTGTCAGCGCCGTCCAAGATTATTTCGACGGAGTTGATTTCTTCATCCTGAAAATAAGTGCTCAAGGGTTGGTATTCATCATCAACCGGATTTTCAGCTAGATGATCGGCCAATGCTTGAGCTTTCATAGTTGTGCGAGTGACATAGACAATATCGAATTCTATGAGCAAGATTTGCCATTTTGCTAATCTCCCGGTGGGCATTGGCTTTTGGAATATGTGCTTCAAAGGATCCAGCCTCGTGATGAGGTAGGTTGTATAAGCCAATAAATAACGTCGGAGCTTCTGAGCAACCCAAGTTAGAGTGCAGCAAGTCCTTTCTATTAGAGAATACTTGGCTTCGTAGCTTGTGAACTTCTTACTCAAGTAATAAATGACCTGCTCTTTCTTCTCGGTTGCATCGTGTTGCCCGAGAACACACCCAAAGGAGTTTTCTAGCACCGTCAGGTATAGGAACAGAGGTCTCCCTGGTTCTGGTGGGACTAACACTGGAGGATTTGACAGATATTCTTTGATCTTGTGAAAAGCGTCCTGGCACTCGTCTGTCCATTTGATGGCCACATCTTTTTTCAATAGCTTGAATATAGGCTCGCATGTGGAGGTCAACTGAGCGATGAACCTGTTGATGTAATTCAACCTACCCAACAGAGTCATGACTTCCTTCTTGGTTCTTGGGGGTGGGACATCCCGAATAGATTTTATCTTTGTTGGGTCCAACTCAATGCCCCGTCGACTGACTATAAATCCCAGTAATTTTCCGGATGGAACTCCGAAAGCACATTTTGCTGGGTTTAATTTCAAATCATATATGCGCAGGCGCTTGAAGAATTTACTCAAATGCAGCACGTGGTCACTTTGGGTTCTGGACTTAATGATCACATCATCTATGTAAACCTCAATCTCCTTATGCATCATGTCGTGAAATAATGTGGTCATGGCCCTCATATAAGTTTCCCCAGCGTTCTTTAAACCAAATGGCATGACCCGATAACAGTATGTTCCCAGGGTGTAGTGAAGGCTGTTTTTCTTGTGATATCCGGCATAGCAATCGACAAAAGACTGTACCTCATGTTTGGCACAATTTTCAAGTAGGATGTGTATGTTTGGTAGTGGAAAATTATATTTGGGACTTGCTTTATTCGGATCTCGGTAGTCGACACATACTCGGACCTTTCCGTCCTTTTTAGGCACAGGAACCACATTGGCCAGCCAGGAGGTGTATTGGACCACTCGGATTACTCCAGCCTTTAGTTGTTTAGCGACCTCTTCTTTGATCTTGTCACTCATGTCTGTTTTAAATTTCCTCTGCTTTTGTTGGACAGGTGGATGACCGGGGTAGGTTGGCAATCTGTGTAGCACCAAGTCCATACTTAGTCTGGGCATGTCGTCGTAGGACCGAGCAAACACGTCTTTGAATTCAAATAGGAGTTGAATCAAGATGTCTCTAGTCTCTTCATCCGTGTGGACGCTTATCATGGTTTCTCGAATCTCTTCTTCATTTCCCAAGTTAACGGGTTCTGTTTCGTTTAAGTTTGGCTTAGGATTATTCTGGAACTGTTCCAATTCTTGATTTATTTACCTAAAAGCCTCTTCTTTGTCATATTCCAGTTCTTGATTCATTATTTCGAGGTTAGGCGGCGTACTAAGATCAGAGCATGAAGTCCGCAAGCATGTCATGTTTTTTAAAGCCGCATTATTCGGACTGAAAAATAAGAAAAAGTAAACAAAAATCCAGAAGAATAATAGACGATGAAATTTTGATTTCATTTCATTGAATTTGAACATAGGAGGGTTTATATCGGAATTTAAAGGCAAGAGTTTAAAAACACTTGAGTTACACCCTGAAATAACTCTCAGTGCAGAAAAGATGGCAAAAGCTGTACTACCGGGACTCCCGCCTGACGGGGAATGGAGTAGCCTTCCAGTTTTGCAACTTGGCGTCAGGCCCCATATACTGTACTTCGTCAGTGTTGGAGCCTTCTCCTGGTTGGACCATATGGGCCTCATACAACATCTGCCTCATCGCTCCGCATATTTCTTCTATTTCTTCGGCCGTGAAAGCCTCTTCCTCTTCCTCCACGTATTTTGGCTTGACAAATGACGCGGTGATGTGTGGATCGGATGAGGCAATACTCAACCATTTTTCTTACGTTGGTCAACCCATTGTTCATCGTCGGGAGTAGCTTGAAACCCTATGCCAAAAAACTTTTTATTGGTAGGCAAAGTGACGGGTTCTTAATGCTTTGCAAGGACACCCCGAGCCCTTTTCCAGGTGTGTACCCATGTTTAATCATGTCGTTGGCGACCATAATTGACGCATTTTATAGGAAGGGTTGAGGGCACGGCGTTCCTTCCTCATGCTGGTCCGCAACCACAATCTCGAAAGCCTGGTAGACTATGTGATCGCTGCCCTCTCTTGCTTCCAGGCATGGAGCTAATGGGTCCCTGTAAATAGATTGCTCGTCTTCCCCGTGGATCAAGATTTCCTGGTCCTCATATTCGAACTTAACCATCTGGTGGAGAGTAAATGGCACTGCCCCTGCTGCATGGATCCAAGGCCTCCCCAGGAGATAATTATAGGAAGTATCCATATCCATGACCTAGAATGTCACTTCGAAATCTACCGGGCCGATTGTCAAGACCAAATCAATCTCCCTGATCGTGTCTCTTTATACCATCGAATTCAAGGACGCACACATTTTTGGGCCTGATTCTCTCAGTCCCGATCTCCATTCTTTTTAGGGTCGATAGAGGGCAAATATCAACCCCAGATCCACTGTCCATCATAACCCTTTTCACATAGTAACCCTCACATTTAACAGTTAGGTGGAGAGCTTTGTTGTGGGAAGCCCCTTCCGGGGGAATGTCATTCTTGCTGAATCAGATCCGGTTGACTTCAAAAAATTATTCTGCCATTCTTTCCATTTGCTCAACTGTGGTGTTGGCCGGAACGTATGCTTCGTTAAGGGTTTTGATCAGGATCTTCTGATGCTCGTTTGAATTTACCAGCAAGGATAGAAGTGAGACATGTGTGGGGGATTTTCTGAGCTCCTCGATTATGGTGTATTAAGAAATTTTCATATTGTTGAAGAATTCTTCTACCTTTCCGCAGCTGATCATCCTTTTTAGCGGAAAGCGTTTCAGCTTGCTTTTGTTTAGTTCTTCCAGGTCGAGGTATTTCTCAGATGAGTTTATATGGCATGTTTCCCTAGTAATCTCTTTCCCTTTGTACGTCACCACCGTCCTATGGTAATTCCAGGGGACTGCAGTAGTATTCATCATAGGAGTTTGCGACGCGTGGCTAATAACCAAGGGCTCATTCAGCCTTGGTGAAATTATTTTCCCCCGCGCCACATACGTCCCTTTCAGCACGTACATTTTTGGGCTATTCATTATTGCCTTGTTGAATGGTAACCTTCTGGGAGGGCTCAACACACTTTGTTCCTTCCTATGTGCCTTGGGTATGTAAAGGACAGCGTTTTTAGAGGGTCCCTATTTGTTTCAGTCTCAGCCTTTTCCGTGACCTGGGGGACAGTGTTACTCTTCTTCATCTCCTGGACTGGTTTGGGTGCCGCCTTGGGTTTTTTTCCCACATCTGCGATGGCGATGATGGACTATAGATCTGGATCGAAATCCTGGTCCTCGCAAATCATGCTGATCACGGGCCCACGATTGTGAGTGGGCAGTGGATTGTTCGTCACATTGGGAGTTTCTTGGTCCCTTAACACAACTTTCTTTTGTTCTATAAGGCTTTCCACGGCCCTTTTGAGGGTCCAACACTCCTCCGTGTCATGCCCTCCCTCTCCGGAATGGTAGGCACAATTGGTTTCCGGCTTGTATGATGTTGATGTTGGATTTTGCCTGGTCGGAGGTACGGGTTGTAGAAGCTCCATCTGGACTAATTTTGGGAAAAGTTTTGAATACGGCTCCCCGATAGGAGTGAAGTTGAGTTTCCTTGGTGGTTCACGGGGGTAGGTGTTGTATGGGTAGTTTTGGGGAGGCCGTGGATTATATGGAGCTGGGGGAGGATGGTTGTTTCTCGGAGCTGGAGCTCTATTCTGATTGTATTGTTGTTGCGGCTTGGGATGTGGTTGAGTGTTCATTACCGCATAGGGAAGAGGGGGCGTAGCATAAGCTGCGTCTTGGTGAGGATAGTAATGTTGGGAAGCTTTGGTAAATGGACGTGGGTATTGTCGAGGCTTCCTGACATCGGAAACCATCATGGCCCCTTCTTCTTTATTTTTTCTGTTGGATGCACCCCTGGATCCGCTTTGGATGGCCTGGGAGGTTTCTCTTATGGCAGATTGGCTCAAGATACGACCCGTTTTTAGACCATTCTCCACCATTTCTCCAATTTTGATTTCTTTCGCAAATGGTTTGCCCATGGCGGACATTATATTGGAAGTAATCAGCTTCCTGTGCTTGTAAAAAGAAGCTGACCATTTCAACCTCATCCATCGGAAGTTTGACCTTGGAGGCCTTCTCGCTCCATTTGATGGCGTACTCTCTGAAACTCTCTGAGGGTTTCTTTTTGAGATTGGATAGTGAGTTCCTATCAGGAGCGATGTCCACATTGTATTGGAATTGCCGCACAAAGTCCCGTGCTAGGTCATCCCATATGTGCCAGCGGGATATATCCTGATCGATGTACCATTCTGATGCAATTCCCCTCAAGCTTTCTCCAAAATATGCCATGAGAAGTTCCTCTTTCCCACCTGCTCCCCGGAGCTGGTTACAGTACCTTTTCAGATGAGCTATGGGGTCCCCATGTCCGTCATATTTTTCGAACTTGGGGGTTTTAAACCCAAGAGGCAAGTGGACGTGCGGGAACATGCACAAATCTGCATAGGAGACGCTTTTCTGCCCGCTCAGACCCTGTATATTCTTGAGGCTCTTTTCAATACTCTTCATTTTTCGAGTTATTTCTTCGTGCTCGAGGCCTTTCTTATCTTGTCCCAAAGTGACCTCAAGCTGAGGTTGTTGGGGATATGCATTGGGAGTAATATGAGCGGTATCCACATGGACGGACGGTGTTTGGAATGTGAATGCTGGCGGCTCGAAACTTGGTCTAGAGATAGTCGGCGGAGCCGTGGCAGAGATTGGTGGTGCGGTGAAGATATTGGAAGACACACCGAAAAACAGGCCCTGGGGGCGAACCTCAGAAGGCCTTCCGGCATAGTGAGCCGACATAGTTGGATATCCAAACGGCGTGGTTGGGTAGCTTATGGGGATGTTAGATGTCCCGCCTGCCCTGGGAATTATCTCTGGGAAACCCGAGATAGTACTGGGTGGTTCCCTACCATTGGACCATGCGCCCTACATTTCCAGCATGCGGCAACGCAGAGTCCTGTTCTCTTCAGCTATTGCTGACTCAGACGTTGGGATGGCTGAATTTAGGTCTTCCACGGAAGAGTTGACGATTGGCAAATGACTTCNCCCGGCTTTATTTCTCGGCTTTTCCCTTTTTATCATTCTTTCCCTTCTTCTGTTATTGTTTCTGCTCTTTTATTCCTCGCTCGGTTACTTTTCTTATGGTTATGATCGAATCCTATGTGAATTGCCTACGAATCACGGAGCCGCGTGAATCAGATCATCACGCAGTTCATGAGACAAAACCAAAGGACAGAAATGCATATTTTTTCTAAAAGCTTCATTCTAACATTTTCATTCATTAAATAGAACACTTCTGATTACAGAAAACTTGTAACCCACTTTCAGAATTTCAAAGTTTGCAAAACAGACTCGACACATATTTTATAAAAAACTACTGTGGACTCGAACATGACTACAACTAGAAAAATGAAATACAGACTCAAAAAAAATCAAAAATACATCAGTGCTTCCGTTCCTCCAGAGGCCGGTGGGGCATCATTCGGCCTTGCCACGGGCCTGCGTGCTATGCCTTGCTTGAGGCGGTAAAGGTCTTCCATTATCTTGTGGACGAAGATCATAACCGCTGAGAAGAAGGTGGTCCGAGTCATATCTTCGCATTCCTGGCATTTGGTGACGATGTAGTCAGCTATCTCTTGGACCCTTCGCCTGATGACACCTTTTTCTTGAAGTAGGCGCTCGATTTGCTGGGATCTCGCCTCTAAAGTCTGGGTGTCTTTGTGACTCTGCTCTTGCCATTGTTGCAACTCTTTTTCCAACTGTTCCCTCTCTGTCTTAAATCTTTTTGCCTGTTTGGCCATTTCGTTCTCGAGGACGGCCAGCTTTTCCTTCAAGCCTATGACTTCCTGGTCATATTTCCTTTTTAGTCTCTGGACAAACTCTGTTCTTTCCTCTGCACTTCTTGTTAATCTTGCCCGAACTTCGGCCAATTCTTCTTCAGCTTTGTCTAGATCATTCCCATAGCTGCACACTTTATACCTCAGGCTGTTGATAAGCTTTTCATCAGTTCTGTTTTTCTCTGGGTTCTCAACAACTGTTTTTAATTCCTGTATCTGGGCCCGGAGAACTTCATTTTCTTGGGCTAATCTGTTTTACTCCCCTTCAATTGTGGCAGTATGTAGAATGTTTTCAAACTTGATTTCCCTGACCTGGGCTTCCAACTTGCTTATGGTGGCTCGGTAGCTGTTTTCCTTTTCTAACCAAGCCCAATGCTCTTGTGTTTGCTCGGGGAATTGTTGCACTTGGGGTCTCTTTGCAGGTCGTTCTTGCTCTTGATGCTCCCTGCCCCTTATGCCATACCAAGAAGTGTAGGCAGGCTCCACTTCCCCTTTAGATAAATCTCCCACCCGAGTTTGAGGTTCTAAAAACCTGCACTCGTTCCAGTTTTGACGGACCCTACCTTCAGGAAATGCAACTCCTGGGCATAACTCAATGGCTTGTTGGCTTAAGTCCTCGTCATGGGGAACACTCTGTTTTCTCCCCAACTGGCGTAAGACCCAGTGTAGGGCATATGGCTGAATGCTTCGCACGCCCATTAACAGGAGATAGCAAACCTCAGCAGACATATTGATAACCTCTTTGAAAGGGAGCCACCTAAACGTCCACTCGATTTGGTCGGCAGTCAGTGAACTCAAGTATGAGTGCCAGGCTTCCATGCCCTCAGGAAATTTGTGGCCTTTTACCCGAGTTCCATGTTCCTCGATGCAATTCAAACCGGTTAAGCCGTAGTTAATGTATTCTGGGCGGTGACCGAGGTGCTCGATCAGCCAGATTTGTAGAAGCATGTTGCACCCCTCAAAGAACTTTCCCCCAGATTGGCAAACTGCCAGAGCATGGTAAATCTCGGCTAAGACCATTGGTATAAGTGTGCCTTTGGATTTTTTCATCATGAAATCTGCCATTCCCACAAGCCCGATGTCTATGCATCCGTCACTTCTTGGGAAAATCAAGGTGCCCAAGAATGCTACCACAAAAGCTAGCCCCCGGCGGGCTTCCCATTTAGCCTGATCTTTGTGAGTTAGACCAGTGTTGTTAGCCTCATAACCCTGGGGATCTCCATAACGTCTGTAAAGAAAATAGAAAGTGCAGAAACCTTCGAACAAGTGTGGGTCTTGGACGTCCCGACTAATGTTCAACAGATCCAAAAACTTCTGTTGAGTCACGCCCTGGGTGCCACTGGGTACCGACTTCTAAGATTGTCATTGAGACCAGCATACCCTGCTATTTTCTCTAGCGTGGGTGTCAATTCAAAGTCTGAAAAGTGGAACACGTTGTGGGCGGGATCCCAAAACGGTACTAGAGCCTCGACGATGTCCAACCTCGGCTTGATTTTTAGAAGACCAGTAAGTCCCCCTAATGCTTTCATAACAGACTTTCTACTAACTTCCCCCAAGTCACTCCACCACATATGGAGTCCTAGAGGGATTTCCTCGACTACCCTGAAGGGAATGTTTTCAACTGTATTCATCTTGCACATTCGTTTTTTTTATTAAAACCACAAAAAATTTTGAAAAGTGTTATTTTTGCAAAGATTTTTGTAATAAAGAAAAATGGAGCATCTTTGCGAATACGGCCCTTCAATACTTCGGGTAGGAAGTTTTTAAAGCTGTGTTTGCGGATTGGGTCAAAAAAGACAAACCACAGGCGGGCACTTTTGCCAAAACGGCCTTCCGGTGCCCCACTTGGGCAATTAGGCTATAATGGCGTCACCTAATTTTATTAGGACTATACCCTTTGATTTTAAAAAATAGAGTTGGACCCGATCAGAGTTGCCTACGTATCCCACACTCGTGAGAATCAAACAATGCGTAGTTCGGAAACAATCCTGACTAAAAAATATACCCCCACTCATTTTGTTTCGGAAAATTATTTTTTCAGATATTTTGGCAGAGTTTCAGGATAAATACGGGGATTTTTCAAAACAGGGTGAATTTTCTATCCTAGCTCACTCTTGGTTTTTCTGTTTGTCTTTTTTTTTTAATTTTAGCCGGTCAATACACAAGCTGAAACAAATAAATGCTTACGTAGCAGGTAAGATGCATCAGGGTAGTCTTTCATATCGGGTACACCTGTCCTAAACGGACCCAACCCCTATGTTGAGTCCCCTAAGTCAAATGCACATGATGCAGATAATCTTTCCTACTAGGGATCCGGCATGAGGCTATGTTATACTGAGTTTAAATCCTGGGGTTTTATTCTAGACCAGGCTTACCCGAGCGGACAGCTCGAGCCGAGGTCGGGGCAGCGTACCGGGAATACAGAAGCTTCACCGGCTTAGCAACTTGTCTGTACCTCGTCTAAAATTTGGATATGACTCTAACAGAAAAGAAGTCACATGAAGTGCACACTTCCCAGATTAATTAGAAGACTCAAAGAGAAGAGGGGTTTCGGCACGGTTTATATCCAATTCAGATAATATCAAAGCGGTAAAAAGCGGCATTTAGCACATTAGGTTTAAACATGTAAAAATCAGATAATAAAGAAAGCCAAATATAACAGCTATTCTAAGCTCGAATTCTTGAACCCTGAACCAGAGATTCGGGGTTCACACATCCCCAGCAAAGTCGCCAGAGCTGTCACACCTCCTTTTTGAACGATGAGGGTGATAAGGGAGTTTTTCCAATTAAAGTGATATTATTCGGTTTTGGGACTTATTATTATTTCAGAGTCGCCACCCGAATTTTTGACGATGCTCCGGGACACCGTTTTGTTTTAAAATCCCAAACCGAGGAAATTTTGACTCTGTTTTGATTTGTCTGCGACCAGAAATCCGTGTTAGGAATTCTGTTAACCCGGGAGAAGGTGTTAGGCACTCCCGAATTCTGTGGTTCTAGCACGGTCGCTTAACTATTAATATTTGGCCTAATTATTTAATTATTTACATATTTTAAACCTATTGTGCTTTTTAGCCTTTTTCACTTTTAGCCGCTCTTAGTATTTATGGATTTATCTTGAAACAAGTCACAATAGCGTGCACTTGTTTTTTTTTGGACATATTGCAATTACGCCACATGAAATACACCCGTAATTACAACATGTGATTTTTATTAGTTTAAAGTTGAAGACGGGGATATGAGTTGTCGCACCCGCGTGTAGATTACGTAGTCAAGACTATGGTCATGACGTTTTTATAGTGCCTTTTTGAGGTGATGTTTGATTATTCTTTATGTTTTCTATTTGAAGGAACATTTTAGTTTTAAAATCAATTAAGACATTTTATGGATTTATCTTGGACAAGTTACGATGACGTACACTTGTTGTTTTTGAACACATGGTAATCACGTCACATGAAATGCACCAGTGGTTTCTATATGCGTCTTATTTAGTTGTTTGGAGTGCGGGTCGGGGGCATGAGTTGCCACTCCCGTGTGTAGTTTATGGTAATTTGAGATAATAATTGATTATTTTCCAAATTTCAACCTAAAGATGTATTTTTCAACCTAAAGGATATGTGGAAGATTGTTTGAACCTAAATTCACTTAGTCTAAAGGATAAGATGTTTGGGCTATGGCCATATTCAGCCCAAGATTATTTCAACTCTTTTTGGCCAAGTCTAATTTGGCTATTATATAATAAGAAGTAAAGTTAAGCACAATAATTTAAGGCATGCATTAATGAAAAGAAATCTAAAGTTCACAAGTAGCATGTTCCCAAGAAGCCAAATTGACGTGTTTGATTGCAACAGAACATTTTTTGGCTGAATGTTTTTTACCAATTTCAGAAAAACAACCTAAATTCATGCGGTTTATTTCATAATTTATACATGCTGACTCCTAATTTATACAACAGAACATTGTGGAATTTGTTTTTTTTTGAGAGCATTTTTTGATTAGAAGGTTTGTATTTTTGTATAAATTTGCGAAATTCAGTCCGAGCCAAAACAATTGTTCTTACAAATTCAATAGGTAAGGAAAGAACTGTGGAAAATAGATTTTTTAACGACCTAAATCTTGCCAATCTGAATATCCCAACTTATAGCATCTCGTAATTACGTTTGCATACAAAACATTATTTAAGATAGCTACATATTTGAACCCTTTCACGTTCAACCAGGGCAGTGCCTACAACTTTTGACTGTTTCCGTTCGAGTCTAGTGGACTTGGACGAATCTAGCATAGTTGGGCCCATTTTCAAATGTTAAACTGTCTAAAAGTGTCCGTTCGAATCTAGTTTAAAATCTGAAACTAAATACACACATTTCCTAAAATTACAAATATAATGTCCAGTCTTATATTACAACAGTTCTGAAAATAAATTACAGCTTGACTACTACTATCAAGATACATTTTCCAGAAGAAAGAAAACTAGAACGAAAATTTTGACTAATTTGATGACTTGAAACTCCCTTGAGGCCTTACGTTTGAGCCTTCTCTTTGTAATATGTATAACACCGTCGATATAATTTAGGTGTTGTGCAACTACCAAAACCAAACTGACCATGAAGAGATCGGTTTTAATCATGATATTGCATGTGTTTAAACCATACTATCTGGCAGAATTATTTATGTACTTTCTCAGTGCGAATATGATCATAAAAGGATCAACTCAACTACGGAATGTCATTTTCATACTTTGTACCTTCAGTCTATATTAATTCATTATCTGGGTTATTTAGGCATTTTTAAGAGGATAAATCTGATCATAAAGGATTCAGATTCTTTCCTCTAAGGAGCCTTTGATTATCCACTTTATATCCGTAAAGGGTGGTTTTCAGCACCCTAAGCTACTGTTTATGCACTACCTAGGGGTGAATTTGACTATTAAAAAGTCAGATTCATCTACCCAAGTGCTAATACTAACTAATTCTACACTCTATAGGAACTTTGATTATTTAGGCATTTTAGAGGATGAACCTGACCATTTAGAGGTTCAGATTCCTCAACTCTGATGCCTTTTTAACTACATACTTTGTACCCTTTTGAAGGGTAAACTTCAGCCAACCATAATAATGTTTGTGCACTCATCATGGGGGTTGGTTTGATTATTGAGGAATCAAACTCATATACCCTAGTGCAAATTACCTTAATATGCTAAACATAAAACTAACATCTAACTACCAAATGCTAAATGTATTGACAGTAACTTAACAAATAATCAAACTAATTCCAGGAATTGCATACATACATTCAAATAATAGTAACCTTACTTTAGTTTATATCAAGAATTGAGGAGAAGGAGATTCAGATTCATACAATCTTAACATAAACACAACACTAATCAACAATTTCAGCACAATTAATTTTATCTAAAGGTTCATTGTTACATACCTTTAAAGAGGAAGAAAACCATCAAAAAGACTTGACCAAATAAAGGTCAAGTATGAACAACAATCAACAAGAAAGAAGAGAATTCAGTAGCAGCAAACAGAAAAACCAGGGACAAAACCAAACAGCCTACCAAGAATTAACCCAGAAATCTTTGAGTATGAATGTTTGAAGAAAATTCCAGAAATCAGAAATCCAAAAAGAGAAGATAGCAACTGGACTAGGTCATTTAGTTGTGGACTTGTTTCCAAAAAGGAAATCAGATTTTTCTTTTCAAATAACACTTTTCTTTGGGAACCTTTTGTTTTCGAATGGAAAGTATTTATGTCTTTTTCAGCAGCTAGAAGAGAGTCTTTTTCAGAGCGTCCAAAGTTTTTCCAAAAAAAAAAGTCCTTAATAGTCTAAAGGGAGGGTCTATTTATAGGAGGCTTGGGGATGGGATTAGCTTTGCCATATTCCTCATCCAAAATTAGCTGAAATTGAACTAGGACAGTTGTCACCCTTATCCTTTGGGACAGCTACCCCTATTCCAGAAGCTTTCAGCCCTTAAAATGACCCTAATACCCTTAAAAATCTGATTTCACAAGTCTAGAAGGTTACCCTTTAGGTAACCAGTGTTAGGTTTACTTGGGGTTACTCTTAACTCTAGTTAGTTAATCCTAATCATCTCACTTTAGTTAATTAATAGTCATTCTTAACTATGATTAGGTTAGTTAGTTAAGGGTTAGTCGATTATGTTCCTAGAGTTGGTTTCCAATCATATTCATTAGTTAACTAGGTTTAATTTCATCATTAGGTGCTAATTCTAGTTTAATAGCTTGTGGATTAATTTAGGTTGATTAATTTAGTCCCTTAGACTTAGGTTAATTGTTTTACCTTAGTTAACTAAACCTAATTGTCTTTCACTAAAATCAGAGACTTAATTAATTGTTAAACCTAAGTATTTTTCAAGAAATTTTGTCACCTAGACTGATTCATAACCATTCACTGGTTCAAAATCGAGTACTAGCCAAATTAATCAACTGTCCTAATTTGACAAACTCAAGTGAACCACTAATCAATTAATCAACATAGATAATCATGCCTAAGGAAAATAGTAAATCCTAAAAACTACATGCTTATTAGCATGAACAAAAACAATAAACTAATCTAATCAAACAAGGCAGGGGATCATAGAAACAATGCACACAGTGGTAAATCAAACTACGCTGATAAACATCATTGTCAAGAAACCTTATTACTAATTAACGGGAAGTGTTAACCAAAATAGGCTTGTCACAGAGTTTAAATCATCAAGGAAGCAAACATGAACAATGAAAGAGAAAACAAAGTCTAGACCTAACAGTAACAAGAACAATAATTATCAAAGATGAAATATTCATGGTCTTGGCTTAAACAAGAAACAGACAGGGACTGAATAATAAGAAAAAGAAAAGGCTAACCTAAACAAAAATAAAGAACAACAGTGACCAAACAATCCATATTTACATGATTCTTCGTAGTAATATGATAGAAACAGCTAAAAAGAAAAGGGAATACCTGTTTAAAGGGATTTGGCCGGATCCCGGCGGGGTTTGGAAATGATCCAAACCCACATGAATCAATAGCTCTCATCAAGAGCTATTGACTCATGTAGCTTTGAGCCATTAGTTGTTTTTGAATCGGCCGGACATGGCTTTTTAGGGTTTCAGATTTTTTAGATCTGAAATTGGAGATTTTTGGATGTGATTTTAAGGAAACCAACGGTGGGGTGTGGTTGAGGGTAAAGAGAAAATGGTCTGGGTGAAATTTGGTCCGGATTGGTGGAGCTCCGCCGCCGATGGGCGATTTCTGGTCGGCAGAGCAGGGTGGTGGTACAGTGGAGACAGGTGAGGTGAAGAGAGAGGAGTGACAGAGACGGATAGGGGGGGTGTAATACTTACAAATGAAGGGGGGTGGGGATAGTTAGGACATATATATACTTATGGCTTGAGGGGGTCCCTGCCGTTGGATCTGGGAAGATCAACGGCTAGTATGGATCTGATTCAAAATGGGGTGGTTTGGGTAGTGTAGGGACTGGACCAGGTTTGGGGTCAATTGGGCTGGACATTTAGGTGGGTTATAGGGAATTAATTTGGGCCTGGGTAAACTGATCCTAGGTCTTTGTTTCATTGTTCTCACAATCAATTAATTAATTTAAATTAGGTTTAAACTAAAAAAATGAAATAATTAATTCTAACTTAATTTTTTGTCTAATTTATACATTGATTAATCAACTAATTAAGAGTAAAATATTTAATTTGATACTCCTAATCATTTAGAGAATAAGTTCCACAAAAATGATTAAATTAAGCAATTAATTGCTAAATCTATATTATGTCAAATAGTCATCACTTTTGTTGTTATTTATTTCAATTAATTGTAAATCATAAACTTGTAATTCCTTGATGATGATGATGCACCTAATTATGCAAGTTTGATAATTTTAAATAACGAATTATGATTATTCAATTGCAAAACAATTCACAAAAATCACTAAAACTTCAACCATATTTATAAATTAATTTATTTTGTTGAATTTTCTAGGAGTGTATGGTGGGTGAAAAATCATGTGCTCACACACGGAGGAACTTACCACCACATTGAACGGGTCAATGCTATCGACAAGGACAAATGGTGGGACAACAAGATTGAGAGCATACTGAACTGGAGAGGATATGATCCAGGAAAAGGGCTCGGTAAGAACCTCCAAGGGATCACGAAGCCCATAAAGCCCAAGGAACATGGCACCACTTCCAGTCTGGGGTATGAGTACACTTGGCAGGAATTCAACGACTGGTCGCCACTTTGGCACGGTCCCTATTACCCTTTGGAGCAGCCGATACCTCATCTTGAGTAGACTTTCAAGCAGGCCGACATTATTTACGGTTCAGACGAGGAAGAAGAACTTGCAGCAATGAGGAGTTTGTTCCTAGAGGACGAAGATATGGATTGCTGTGTTGTTCTCGAGGAGAAGGGGGAGGAAGGCCCTTCCATACAAACTGTAATCAAGGGGACATATCTTAAGAACTGGTCTATCAAGACGACCAAAGCCCAACGAGCCTCGGGGTAGCAAGGCTAAAACAAGAATTATTTACTATTTTATTTACTAAATGATTTTCCTTTTCCTGCATTTTTCAATTTCTGCAATAAATATCTTCAATGTTCAAAACAGTTATTCAATCTATCAAAGCATCTTCTAAATTTCTCTTACGAATCCGATATTTATTGCTATTTTTTTTTCTCAATACTTTATTTATACAACATTACTATTAATTTTCTTGATGAATCGATGATTGTGACATGCAATGAGACAACGCAACAAACGGACATTGGTTCAGATGAAGACGACATACCTGACGATATTGTTAAAGAAGTTGAGAACTTTGAGAACAGACCTAAGTCCAACCTGGATAAGACTGAAGTTATCAACATGGGAGATTTAGAAAATGTCAAGGAGACTCGCATCAACATTCATTTTTCACCATCAGAAAATAAAGAATACACAGAGTTTCTAAGAGAGTATGAGGACGTATTTTCATGGTCGTATGATGACATGACTGGTCTAACTACGTCTATTGTGGCCCACAAACTGCCAACCAATCCAATGTGTCCACAAGAGAAACAAAAGCTCAGAAAGTTCAAACCCGACATAAGTTTGAAGATCAAAGAAGAAGTTACCAAGAAGATCAACGCCAAAGTTCTCCGGGTAGTGGAGTACCCGACATGGTTAGCCAACATTGTACCTGTGCCAAAGAAGGACGGGAAGGTCAAAGTCTGCATCGACTACCGGGATCTCAACCGGGCCAGTCCGAAGGACAACTTCCCCTTTCAAAATATACACATTCTGATTGATAACTGCGCCAAGCATGAATTACAGTCCTTCGTGGATTGCTTCGCTGGTTATCACCAGATTTGGATGGATGAGGAAGATGCTGAGAAAATGGTGTTCATTACGCCGTGGGGAGTGTATTGATACAAGATGATCCCATTTGGTCTAAAGAATGTAGGGGCCACCTACATGAGGGCCATGACCACCATATTCCATGACATGATTCACAAGGAGCTCGAGGTGTACGTAGATGATGTCGTTATCAAATCAAAGAAAGTTGCTGATCACATGGAGAATTCGGGGAAGTTTTCTCCCAACTGGCAAGGTCTGTACATGGTTCATAAAGTGCTGACAGGAGGAACACTCATACTTGCAAAAATGGACGGAGAAGTTTGGCCGAAACCAATCAATTCAGATGCAGTCAAGCGCTACTATGTGTAATCTTTATGCTTTCTCAGTGAAGTAATTTGAACTACGCCTGACCTGATTCCCGTATAAGAGGGGATATGTAGGCAGCCCTATGGGTTCAGTCACAATCCAAAAAATCTATTTTTCTCGCAATTGGGAACTGAGGAAGAATTTTTAAGAGGGCCCTCAAAATTCCGAAGCGAGTAACAGTCCACAAGCATTCACCCAGCCAACTAGGGCAGAATTTTGAGGAGGACCCTCAAAAATCCACATCAGGAGAGGTCTCAATGTCTCAAGCCGTGTCATGTCGTCGGTTCATCTAAAAATATTTCATATTGTATATTATACTATTACAAAGTCATGCATATTTATTTTTTCTGAAGCAGCTTGTTTAGCAAACGCTAACCCAATTACACATATAGTATCATCATGATCAAGCAAACGAGCTAAGCGGAGCCAGCAGGAATGCGAACTAACCTTTCCCCTTTACAAAACTCACGATTTTTCATTTGATGCAGGCACAAAATTGCAAAAGCCCTGAAATATATTATTCGCTCCAAGGACAGACATTGTTCCTCAAACTCGTCATGCCAACACTTTTTATCAGCACAAACAAAGCTTTATTATCACAATGCTCTACCGCAATTTAATACTAGCTCAGAATTTCTATTGTCCTTCTTTAAATTTTGCATAAGGCTACCTTTCTGCCTTCTGAGACTAAACGCTACTCCATCTGCATTCGCATATTGCATAAGGCTACCTTTCTGCCTTCCGAGACTAAACGTTGTCTCCATCTGTATCTGCATTGCATAAGGATACTGTTCTGCCTTGCGAGACTAAACACTGTCTCCATCTGCATCTATTCCTGCAAAAGGCTACCATTCTGCCTTCCGAGACTAAACGATGTCTCCATATGCATATGCATTACATAAGGCTACCATTCTGCCTTTCGAGACTAAATGATGTCTCCATCTGCATTCACATATTGCATAAGGCTACTTTTCTGCCTTCCGAGACTAAACGTTGTCTCCATCTACATCTGCATTGCATAAGGCTACCATTTTGCCTTCCGAGGTTAAACGCTACCTCTATCTGCATCTGCATTGCATAAGGCTACTATTCTGCCTTCCGAGACTAAACGATATCTCCATCTGCATCTATTCCTGCATAAGGCTACCATTCTGCCTTCCGAGATTAAACGCTACCTGATCACGCTCAACTATGTCTTGTAGAAGACTAAGCGGGCGTTGCAAATATAATCCTGGGGTATTATGCCCAGAGTCGATCCCACAGGGAATTGACGTATCAAGCACGCTGTT
>ML414455.1:0-19472 GCA_005239525.1 Nicotiana knightiana | reverse complement strand
TTTTAGCTCCGTTTCCATCTCCACTTCACCTACACATGAAATAAACTCCATTAAGCACATAACAAGTGTATTTTTATCATTAATGCGCATAAAATGTAAGGTATATCACATGTTAAACTATGCAATTTAGTCTCGCATCACTACCTCCATCTGCATTGCATAAGGCTACCATTCTGCCTTCCGAGACTAAATGATGTCTCCCATTTACTTTTCAAAAGCAACCCCTGTCTCTATCATTCGCTTCCTTTCGGGCTAAGCTCTGCCCTTTTTAATTCGCAAGACTAAGCTCTGTCTTGTCAGCATCATGCTATTGCATCGTCATGGGCTGAAATATCGCCAACTTACCCAAAGGCGTGATCGTTCGGAGGCACCATCTTCAAGGCCCGAGAACACCATGTCATGGCCCGAGGATCCCATTTTATCAGCTTGCATATCATTATTCAAAGGCATCATGGTTCGGAGGCACCATCTTCATGGCCTAAGAACATCATTTCATAGCCTGCATATCCTGCATCAAGCAATTCATGGCCCAGGACATCATGGTCTAAGGACATCATCCTTAACTGTCCAAAGACAGCATTCATAGTCCAACGGGAATTTGCATCATGTTTAAATTACGTACGATATATGGTTGTTATTCATTTGCAGGTAATCCGGCTAGCAACATCCATCCAGGCAGGAGCGTTCCCGCTCCATTTCTCCTAACTATCCCATAAGCCGCTTGATCACCCAACCCTGCACTTTGCGTCCGTCCTTGTAAAACTTCATCGGTATACTTCGTTGGTGGCTCCTGAACTACATATGGCCTGATTCCTGTAAAACCAGGGATATGTAGGCAGCTTAGAAACCAGGGTACGGCCCAAATCCCTTCAAAACCATTTCTCTTGGTCAAAATTGGCCATCATATCTTTACCCAACAACTCTTTCATCCTTCCCGGGTAAAGAGGGGCAGCTATTGATACCCAATTTTTCCTCGAAATTATTTTCAAACTTACATATTACTTTTAAAATCATTTTTTATGTGGGTGATATTTTTCCACAATTTTTTGATTTTTATCAACTCAGCTTTTATTTAGTATTTCTGTATTCAGTAATTATTCATAAATTATATTATAAATAATTTCAAAATGTTTCCCAACAAAATATGTCATTTTTAATCATATTTAATTTTATTAGGTTTTAATTATTTCACAAATTAACCAATTAGGCGTTGTTTAACTATAGTTATACAAATTTTGCAACTATGGCCTAATTGCGCATTCATGCTATTTTAATTCGATAATCAGTCATTTTTTTGTTTAAATATTAGCTGATTACCTTAATTTTCATCTATGTGGAATTAATTTCATTTTTACATAATTATTGGCTATTTAGTAATTATTTATTTGATTTTATGGGTATTCAACTAATAGCCCCATTTTATTTAAAATCTAGCCTATTTTTAAACCCAACCCATCAGATTAAACCAACCCACTACCCAACCCTTCATCCCAATTAAATACCCATCCCAGACCCAGTACCATACCCGACCCAACCCCAAACCAATCTGAGTCGTTGATCAAATTAGATCAACAACCCAGATTCCTATTTCCTTAATTAATTCAAACTAACACCCCCCCCCAACCCCTCTCATTCTCATCGACTCACATCTCTCTACTCTCATCTCTCTCTAGTCTCTTCCAGAGACTTCTGTCTCTTCAGCTCTGATGGCTCTATTCATTTTCTCCGGCCACCCCTCGCCGGAAACATTGAAACCTTCATCACCCCTGCTTCTCATGGCTCTCTTATGCGGGTGTTGTCATCCCTAAGGCCCTAAAAGGGCAAGAACCTGTCTACTTACACCCATGGTGTTCCTATCTACTTCAAGCCTCCAAAGCTTGATTCTGAGTAGGGTTTATGACCCTGAGGCTCGAGCCAGTGTTGTTCGAGGTCTTTCTCATATTCTCTGAGGTTTTCTGTAAAACCCTAATGTTTGAAACTTTTGATTCTTTTAGATCCACCCCAGATTTGTTCTTGTTACAAGTTATTATGAGGTTTTCCTTAAAGGTTTTCTATTTTTCCTAAAAGGTTCTTCACTTCCAACTAGGGTTTTCTAAAATTGTTCTTCGAAAATGATTTCTTCAAATTTTAAGTGTTGACCTGTGTTTTTTCTCATAATGGTTTTGCTATGTATTGATTTTAATCACGATTTATTATGTTAAAACTTTAGTTTAAACCCTGTATTCTAATTATGTGCTGTTTTTATTGAGTTGTTCTTTAGATTTGTATGTGTGTCTATTTCCCATGTGTAGTCCTTGATTATTTCTGTGATTTTACCCTACCATACTTATTAGGATTTCTGACTATTCATCTTTTGCCTATATCATGACTACCCTTTGTGATTTTGATTTTGTCTATTACCTGTTTACTGCATTCATGCTCATAATGTCATGTACTAGCCTAAAGCCCTGATTTTATGTGATTCCTACTTTTTTGTGCTATCAAAATTGATTATATTGCTTCTTGCCTAATGTGTGATTATCCCTCTTAAATCAGCCTACTCTTTTTAACATGCTTGAATCCCTGAATGATTGTGAGTAGTACTATACTGATTTTCACACGATATTTTGATTCTGAATACTTCCTTAAATACATGAGGCTTTCCTTTAATCAACACTAATTTCGGATCCCCGATCCCCTGTGATTGATACCCTTTGCTGATTTCAGACCTTTGAATTATTTTTAGGCCCTATTTTGTGGTTAATTATGCTATTTACTGTCTCTTGACATTGTTTCCTTAATTGAAACTTTCTGAACCTAGCCCTAATTACCTATGCTATACTTATTTACACATTTACCTCTTTCCTTACTTGTTACCTGTTTATTACCGTTTGAAGTTAACTCCCTTAATTAAGGGAGTACTTGTTGATTGATTGCACTGATTGATTCTGAGTCTATGATTGCTAGACAATTGGACTCCTACCTTATTTTACCTAGCCTTCAATTTGTTATATATATCTCTCTTTAGGACAGACACACACACGAACTGATATGTTCAAAATCTCTCTCTCACAATTAAAAAATAACTCTCTTCTGTGCTAGCTAGTACTATTCTAAGTTAGCCGGCTGTAAGCCAAGGCTAACTATTGTGCATCTCTTACTTCCTGTTTGTGTTACTGCTTTCTTCACTTCACTGGTATGTTCTAATTTAGATTTCAGTCCTCAAACCAACGTGTTCCTGTCACTGTTGTAATTCAGTGTGTTTCTAATTTTCTTTACTTATTATTCAACATGTATCTAGGATCATGAACTCCCCTCTACATGTTAAGTTAGCATTTATTTGACCAACATGTTTCTGTATACTTAGCATATGCTTCTTACGTGAATCTCCATGCCTATGATTGGTACATTAGTTTAATCATGGTCTTAGTTTCTTGGGTGTTAATCTAACCTAGTACTTTACTGTACCGCTAATCCTCTGAACCCTTAGGAGTTTCTGATTGTATGCCTATATGTGTGTCTTCCTGTTATATGTTTGCCTCACATGCTTTGTATTTGTCCCTCAAATCCCATTACCCATGTCTGTGATTGTTGGACCATCCCTGGTCTTTTGTGTGATGTTGAACTTCTATTTCCCTCTTCAAAACTGTTTTCTTACTTACCCTTTCTCAAAACTGTTTTCTTACTTAAACCCCTTTTAAAAAAAATAATAATAAAAAGCACTCTCACATATACTTTTAGAAGTCTAGTTTATGTCCCTTTTGTGTGAGCATTGCCTTGGGACCCTTGAGCTCCCTCTGAACCTTGACACACAGAGGCTGGCCATTCCACACTGCACTTACTCTATTTTGGCTATGTCTGGGTGTGAGCATTTCCCGGGAGCCCCCTGAGGTCCTTAGGGAACTTTGACACACCCGGACTATGAAAGGCTATGAAGCACCAAAGGTATTGAGGTTTGGAAGATCTGGGCCTAATTGAAGGCTCCCTATGAAGTAACTTCTTTGGTTATGTAATTCCTAATTCCCGGCCTGTAATAATTTGTAACCAAATATTTGGGAATGGATAGTGAAAATGGGAGGGTAGTTGTATAGTTTATCCATGTTAAAGGGTAGATACCATGCTTCTAGGTTTACATTCCTTACGTATGCACTAGAAATTCATGCTTAGGGGTTGATTGTATGCAAGAATATCATGCATTATATATCATGTTCCTTAGGTCCATGTTTACTATTTCATCATCCTATTATGGTATTATCGTTTATCATATGGAAATCATGCTCTAGGATTAAACGTTAATACAAACCTGCTATTCATGTAAACCAGTTCTAATATCATTGTAATGTTGTGGTACACCTAGGAATCATGCTTAGGATAATAATACGCTAATAAACAACTCATCCTTATACTTGTTGCATAGCATGTTCAAATACTACGACTTAATGCATTTAGAAATCCTGCCTAGGAATTCTGCATACCACCCATTCTGCATCCCTATGTGTGCATATTAGATATCATGTCTTAGGACCTCATTCAACACCTAGTTTAACTATTGATTGCATGAAAAAGGCCCTAAAATTAGTTTCACCATGTTTTCAAACAACTGGTAATAGTTCTGTATTTTTGCAACACCTAAGTATAGCATGTATAGGCAAACTAACTTGTAACAGTTTCTTTAATAATCTGGGTAATTACTGAGTATTGTCATACGCTTAGGCAAGCCTTAGGTGTTAAATCTATTAAAACTGGAAAAATACTCTTTTATACCCGCTGCTTGACTATTAATGGTTATAATCAGTAAGAAACTGATAAAATTCATCCTCTGAAATCAGTAATAAAGCTACCTCACTATTGAATTCTCACCTAGATATCATGCCTTAGGTTTTGAAGTTAATACGGCCTTACTTGTGTTTGAGTCGTGCTAATCATGTGCATAATCTATGGAGGAATACTTGGGCCTCGTATCTTCTCTTATTTGTTTTCCTCTTATCTGAAGTCCTAATTGTCGTTGTTTGTAGTTTAGAATCTTGTCTTTTAAACCTAGGGGTCAACCTAGTACTTCCTTTTAGGATAGTAGTCCTAGCCTCCTCCAGCACTGATAGAATGGGACGGTAATAGCACGCAATAGAGTTCGTGACCAACACATGCTTTAATTACCTTCACAAGGTGGGAAGGGTATAATATGGATAAGATGACCAGTGCGCTAATACCACGTGTAGCCCCTCTTTGAGGAGTGATTACCGGGTATTGCATTGATGTGATCCATATTATTATAAACCTAGGACACCCTTATATGCTAGCTCGTAATCTTCTTTACTGTTTTCTAAACATCTATATGCTTAAGACTTAAATCCCCTTTTATTTGAGCCTTTACTTGTTATTTGCTAGTTGTAAAAATTCACGAAACCATTTGGCCGGGAACCACACTTGTGGATCTTGAGAGGTGCCTAACACCTTCCCTTTAGGATAATTTCAAGTCCTTACCCAAATCTCTGGTTAGCAACGTAGTTATAATTGAACCCCTTAGGTGCCCTAACACACCGTTAAAATCGTTCGGTGGTGACTCTTCAAAATATGAAAACCCCCTTCCCAAAAGGAAAGAGTTGTCCCAACCAATGTCATAAACCCGATATTCCGCGAGGAAGAAACAGGGGGCGCGACAAAATCCAAGAGAAACAAATGTCAAAAACTGAAAGACCTACAAAGGCAAACAAAGTCGAGTCCCACGTGACCAATTCCCATAGGAAAATCCAGAAAGCCAAGATCCTCGGGGTTAGAGATAAAACCCAATCCCCAACAAGCAAGCAATCAGTTGAGATTTCATCAAAGGGGCCAAAATAAAGCAAGTTGAAATAATCAAGGACGCAAAACCAACCACCATTTCAAACTGACAATTGTTATTTGTTTGAAAGAAACAGGTGTAACTCAAAAGTCACCTTGCAAAAAGAAGGTGCAACCAAAGGAAATTGCGCAAGGGCCAGAAGCGACTTTGCAGCGACGATTCCATAAGGAAAGTTCCCTCTAAAGTTCTTTCCCGCCTTCACTCATTCTTTGAAAATAATCAATATAATAAGAGGAAATGATGTTGAGAACAGTTCAAACCTAAGGTAGAATAGGGCCTTCAATCCCCAGCTACACCTTTTCCAACATAGGATATTCCATTCCTTAGTTGATGCCAACATAGGGTCCCACTCCCTAGTTGATGCCGGCATAACCCGATGACTTTTCCAACCTAGGATGTTCCATTCCCTAGTTGATGCCAACATAGGGTCCCACTCCCTAGTTGATGCCGGCATAACCCGATGACTTTTCCAACCTAGGATGTTCCATTCCCTAGTTGATGCCAACATAGGGTCCCACTCCCTAGTTGATGCCGGCATAACCCGATGACTTTTCCAACCTAGGATGTTCCATTCCCTAGTTGATGCCAACATAGGGTCCCAATCCCTAGTTGATGCCAGAATAACCCAATAACTTTTCCAACCTATGATGTTTCGTTCCTTAGTTGATGCCCACATAGGATCCAAATCCGTAGTTGATACAGGCATAACCCGGTGATTTCTTTTCCTGGCAACAGCATAACCTGTTGGCATTTCCAGACACCAGCATAACCTGGTGATCTTTTCCTCACAACAGCATAACCTGTTGGTATTTTCCAGATACCAGTATAACCCGGTGATCTCTTTTCCTGGCAACAGCATAACCTGCTGGCCTTTCCAGACACCAGAATAACCTGGTGATCTTTTCCTGATAACAGCATAACCTGTTGGTCTTTTACAGATACCGGCATAACCCGGTGATCTCTTTTCCTGGAGCATAATTTGTTGGCCTTTCCAGACACCAGCATAGCATGGTGATCTTATCCTGACAACAACATAACATGTTGGTCTTGTCCAGATACCGACATAACCCGATGATCTCTTTGCCTGGCAACATCATAACCTGTTGGCCTTTCCAAACACCAGCATAACCTAGTGATCTTTTCTTGACAACAGCATAACCTATTGGTCTTTTCCAAATACCGGCATAACATGGTGATTGTCCAGATACCGGCATAACCCGGTGATCTCTTTTTGGCAACAACATAACCTGTTGATCCTCCCCAACACCAGCATAACCTGGTGATCTTCTTTGGTTAGCGGTATAACCTGTTGATTTCCTCCTGACACTGGCATAACCCGGTGATCTTTTATGACGACGGCATAACCTGTCAATCTTGTCAACATAAAGTCTCAAATCCCTATTTGATTTTACTTTTAGGCGTAGGATATCCACCCCTAGTCTACATCCATTCTGGATGCACCATTCCCGACTTTTCATCGCTTTCAATAATAAAGTATCATAGATTTCATTACAATAACTCACGAAATTTTCCTAGTAAAAACTGGGGAAGAAAATTTTGTTCTTTTGCTTTTGATTTTGCGCAGATTATACTTTAGGACAATGGATTCGATACGACCAAAAAGAAAGTTCCAATCCGGAATAAAAAGAGAAAGAGAAGATCCAAAGTGCAGAAGCGGGAAAGACGTGGACAATTCAGGAGGAGATTAAAGTCATATATTCTGTATATCCTGCCTTGATCCGAAGGACGAGAAGATAAAACTATCATCTACGGCTATCAAGCATCGAGGTCCAGGTCAGAGTCAGCAAAAGCCAAGACTCAAGACCAAGCCTTATAATGTACAGATAGGGATCTTGTAGCTAGTAGTCGATAGGCTTAGTTAGTCTTTTTGTTTTGTTACTTTGGTGTAATAAGGAGTTCAGCAGCAGTAACAGCCACAGCGAAATCACAGTTACCCGGTAGTCCCAACTACCAAAACTTTCATAATTACACTGACCTGATTCTTTTATAGCCAATGATATGTAGGCAACCTTTGAAGCAGGGTTCGGTCAAACTTTTCAAAAAAAACGCTTCGCATGGAGTATTTGAACGAGTAAAAGTCGTTCATAACTGCTCACTTTGTCTTTGCCCGAAAACTCCTCGTGTTTTTGAGCAAAGAGGGGAAGCTGTGAGCATGTAATTTTTAACGTACCATATACTCCTACAAAATTCAATAAATTAATTAGTTTTATAAAATTTTGTTGAATTTCAGTGCTATTTGTGAATCAATTTTGCATTGCATAAATCATAATTTATCTTTTAAAATTCATAAATCATTTAAAGTTGCATAATTCGGTGCATAATTTCAATCATTTTATTGGAGAATTCTTGAAAATTATTCTTCAAATAATTACAAATGTTAATTCATAATTTCACCCTTTTAATTAAGTCATTAATTAATTTATAATTGGATGAAACTAGGTTAAAACTAATTAATACATTTTAGAATTTTAATTATAATTAATTTAATTGGTTTAATTAACCTAAGTTTGCTAAAAAGAGGGTTAAAAATCGGTTGGGCCAGTACATCCAAGCCCAAAATTCCCCTCCTAATACCAAATACACTCCAGCCCAAACCCCACACCCGTCCAAACCCCTCACTAACTAAAACGACCCCGTTTTACCCCCCTCCCCCACCCTCATCCCAACCGTTGGATCATTTTGATCCAACGGTCCTAAACTACCCCTTCAGAAAAATATAAATATGTCCTAAAACCTCCTACCCCTCAAACTCATCTCCATACACCCCTAACAGCCCCATCGTGTCTCTCTCTCATCTTCGTCGTCCGCCACCAGGAAATTTCCTGCCGGCGGCGGAGCTCCACCAAACAACACCAAAATTTCACCAGACACTCTAATCCTCCCCCTCAATCACCTCCCACCCATGATTTCTCCAAAAAATCTACCAAAAACAAGAAATTTTAGATCTAAAAAACAGAAACCCTAGAATTTTTCTACCTGCCGATTCAAATACCTCAAATGGATCACACCTACATGAGTCGATAGCTCTTTGTGAGAGTTATCGATTCATGTGGGTTTGGACCATTTCCAAACCCAGCCGGAGACCGGCGAGTCAATTTTTCCGGCCAAACGTCACTCAACCTAACTGGTATTCCCCTTTCTTCCCGTTCCTGTATTTGTTTAGTTCAAAATCATGTTTAGTTTGGTTTTAATAATTATCCTAAATGCTACTGTATTCTTCTATTTTCCTTTGATTAATTGCTTCCATGCCTGACTAATCGTGTTAGTAATTAGGTTAGTCAACATTAGGGTTTCACAAATGAACTTAGGAAAATTCTAATTCAAGGTTTATAACCCCATTAATTTTAAGTGTTTCAGATGTTCCTTTGGTTCTTCTTATTCTTGTCTATGTTTTTCGATTAGCGCTTAATATGAATCTGCACGTTAGGTCAATTTAGAGTAATTTTAATTTCATTACTTAGTTTAGGGTTTCATTGGTCTTTTCTGGATTTTATTTGATTCTGGAATGATAATCTTTGCATATTTCTTTCCTGTTCAAGTCTGTTTTAGCAATCTTTTTCTGAATTTTGTTGGTTTCATGTGCCACCCCTCCCTTAGTTTCCTTAGTTATTAATTATAATTAATCATCGATTAGTTAGGATGTTTCTTAAAGTTGTTTGATTCTGGTAAGTTGTCATGAATTCAAAAACTTCTAGTTAAATTATCAATTTTCTGGTTAACTATAGTTTAATCTTGGACCCTTAGGTTAAAACAAACTTATTTATCACTTATATAAGTCCATTGATTAGTACTCACACTCAACTAAAGGCCAATCTGATTTAAGTGATGACCTTTAAAAGGGACTTTATATAATTAGGCTAGTATCTTAAAATAGATAACCAAGTTCTAATTTAAGTGTCACGATCCAAATCCCAATTTAGGTCGCGATGGCGCCGAACTTCGATGTCAGGCAAGCCAACTTTAATTTACTAGTGATCCCTTTTTTATTTATAAACAATTCACCATACTTAAGAGGTTTTTCTTTCAAAAACATAAATTTGAAGTAAATTAGTGACTTAAAAGACCAAAGTAAGCAATAAATATAGTAATCACCACCAATAATTACAACACAAAAGAATAGAATATCCTCTACGTGGGCATGCCAAGAACTGGCGTCACAGGTCTACGGGCATCTAACAGAAACGAGTATCCAAAAGAAAGTACAAGATTGCCCTACTCTCTGAAGAAAAGTAATACAGACATAGCAAAACGAAAGAGGGACTCCAAGGTGATGCCAAAGATATACGTCAAGGAAAGCAGCTCATCGAGAATTCCATGCCAAATAAACGTCAGGGACGAGCTTCGGATGAATACCCAGATGCACCTACCTCAGAGCCTGTACAATTAAGTACAGAAGTGTAGCATGAGTACGTAAACAGATATGTACCCAGTGAGTATCCCGCCTAATCTCGAAGAAGTAGTGACGAGAGGTAGATGTGATACTTACTAGGGTCAACATTTTTAAATAACATAATTTAATAGGAACTAGGCAGGCATAACAGTCGTAGAAATCAAAAAGATATAAATTATCAAGTATAGTTGGAATTACCTTTGCATGTCAAATTTCAGTAGCATATAATGTACTAAATTCCCCTTTGCACATGAAATAGTTTATACAACTACAACAAATTCCCAGTAAATCATATGGCACATAATAGGCCGGAAGCGTATGGTCGAAGCATCTCGAAAATAAATGTGCACTGCCAAGGGTCTAATAGCTCGAACCATAGATGCATCTATTACCCAGCTCGCGAATCGAACATGCGACGCGGTTGACATAATAGTAGGGCTATTCCGCTCACGAATCATACGTGTGACGCGGTTGCTGCATACATACATAAAATTATCAATTTTAAGGAGTTACCATAGATTATACTTTAAGGAAATAACTTAAGCAATATAATATGGAAAACAACTTCCTAATATTCTCATGCCAATTCAAGGATAATAAGCAACTCAAAATACATTTAGGAATACATGTAAGGCACATATAAGCATGCTTGTGAATCCGAGAACTACCCAACACAACATAGTAGTAGCTATGCACGGACTCTCGTCACTTCGTGAGTGCGTAGCCCCCGCAAATAAGGACATGCAATTATTTATAATCACCTATGGGAAAAATTCCCTCTTACAAGGTTAGAAAGGAGACTCGCCTTGTGTGGAACCTACTCTCCGGGTCAAGAACGCGCCCGAAACTCCAAACTCGTCACCCAAGGACTCGAAACTAGCCAAATTCTATACAAATATATCAATTTATACTAAAAATTATGAAATTATCCTATTTACTTAGTTATTTCACCTTACTTTGAAAAATCCTAAAATATACCCCCGGGCCCACATGCTCGGATTCCTGAAATTTTTGAAGGAAACACTTACCCTTAGCCTAAGGATCGTTAATATATAGTTTTGTATGATTCCATGGAAAATTTCCTGGCAATTTTCAAAATTTTCATAAAACTTAGGTTTTCACTCTAACCCATGATTTTCCACTAATTAGGAGGTTAATCTACCTAGGATATCATGTGTTAGACAAATATTGGAGTAGAAATCACTTACCTTTCAGTAGCTAGGTGGATTGGCCCTTTCCAAGCTCCCTAAGTCGACAATGGTGGAAGAAAATGGATAAAATGAGCCTTTCCCGTGTTTAAAATTTAAAAGAACACACACTGCCTGACAGTTGTTTCGCACCTGCGGTCTCACACCTGCGAGCAAAGGCTCGCACTTGCGGAAATGGACGAGGAAGCCTGGGCCCATACCTGCAGAGAGGAGACCGCACCCGCGGCACCGCTCCTGCGGAACTTTGTCCGGACCTGTGAGAAATGAGCTGCATCTGCCACTGGGAAACCGCACCTGCGGTCACACCAGAACAGATGCATCAGCAGCTATTTTAGCTGGTTTTTGACCTCGTGTGGTGTCCGGGAAGCACCTAGGCCCACCTGAGCCCCCGTCCAAATATACCAACAAGTTCCAAATCGTAATAAGGACTCACTCGAGCCTTCGGAACACTCAAAACAACGCTAAAACTCGAAATCACATCCTAAAACCCCTAGAATCATAACTTAAGAACTTCAAGTTCTTGAATTCGCTAACAATGCGCCGAACCGACCTATACTACACGGAATGACCCAAAATTTTGCAAGCAGGTCATAAATGACATAACGGAACTATTCCAGTCTTGGAATTTTGTTCGGACCTCGATAACATAAAAACACGTTCCAAACAGAATTTCAAACTTAAGGAAATTATAATTTCGATATTGTGCGCCGAAATGCCCCCGGGTCATCCAAAATTCATTTGGAACATGCCCAAGTCCGAAATCATCATACGAAGCTACCGGAACCATCGAAACTCGATTCCAAGGTCGTTTACTCAAAATGTTGACCGAAGTCAAACTTTGTCCTTAAAGGCCAACCTTAAGGAACAAAGTGTTCCTATACCACTCTAAACGCTTCGGAATCCTGAACCACCCGTCCCTGCAAGTCATAAATCATAATAAACCACTACGGGAAGTCTCATTTTGGGGGAATGGGGTCCTGATATGCAAAACGGCCGGTTGGGTCATTACATTCTCCAGCTCTTAAACAAACATTCGTCCTCGAACGGGTCTAGAATTATACTTGAAGTGCTGGATAAATATGGATATCTGCTCTGCATGTCCTCCTCTGACTCCCAGGTCGCCTCCTCGACTGGTTGGCCCCTCCACTGGACCTTCACAGCAGAAACTCTCTTGGACCTCAATTGGCGATCCTGCCTATCAATAATAGCAATTGGCTCCTCCTCGTAGCCCAACCTCTCATTCAACTGAATAGTGCTGAAATCAACCACGTGAGAGAAGTCGGCGTGGTACCTCCATAGCATGGATAAATGAAAAACTGGATGAACTCCTGACAAACTGGGAGGCAAAGCTATCTCATAAGTAACCTCCCAAACTCGCCTCAACACCTCGAAGGGACCTATAAACGTTGGGCTCAACTTGTCCTTCTTCCCGAACCTCATAATACCCTTCATCGGCGAGACTTTCAACAGAACCTTATCTCCCTCCATAAATGATACGTCACGCGCCTTTTGATCCGCATAACTCTTCTGTCTGGACTGTGCTGTACGGAGCCTCTCCTGAATCAACTTCACTTTCTCCAAAGCATCACTCACCAGGTCGGTGCCATATAACTTAGCCTCGCCAGGCTCAAACCACCCGATGGGAGAACGACATCGCCGACCATACAAAGCCTCAAATGGAGCCATTTCGATGTTGGATGGGTAACTATTATTGTAAGAAAACTCGGCCAAAGGCAAGAACTGGTCGAGTGACCTCCGAAGTCAATCACACATGCCCTGAGCATGTCCTCCAATATCTAAATTGTACGGTCCGACTGACCATCAGTCTGAGGGTGAAATGCGATGCTGAGATCTATCTAGGTACTCATCTCACTATGCAATTCTCTCCAGAAGTGCGAGGTGAAGTGAAGACCTCGATCTGATATAATGGACACCGGCACACCGTGCAATCGGACTACCTCCCGAATGTAGATCTGGGCCAATCTCTCAGAAGTATAAGTAGTAGCCATTGGAATGAAATGCGCCGATTTGGTAAATCTATCCACAATGACCCAAACCGCGTCAACCTTCCACAAAGTCCGAGGCAACCCAACCACAAAGTCCATAGTGATGCGCTCCCACTTCCACTCAGGAATGGGCATTTGCTGAAGTAGGCCTCCTGGCCTCTGGTGCTCACACTTAACCTGCTGGCAATTAAGACACCTAGACACATACTCCACAATGTCCTTATTCATCTGCCTCCACCAATAATGTTGCTTCAAATCACGATACATCTTTGTAGAACTAGGATGAACAGAATACCGAGAACTGTGTGCCTCCTCTAGAATCCTTTCCCTCAGGCCATCGACCTTAGGAACACATAAACGGCCCTGAAGTCTCAAAACATCATCCTCGCCAATAGTAACCTCCTTGACACCACCCTGAACCACTGACTCCCGAAGCTCTTCCAAACACGGATCATCAAACTGTCGAGCCTTAATTTCACCCAATAATAAAGATTGAGCAACCACATGTGTTAGAACTCGACGAGGCTCATAAAGGTCTAATCTCACCAGGCGATTAACCAATGACTGGATTTCCAAGGTTAGAGGTCTCTCCTCTGCTGCAATATAAGCCAAGCTAACAATACTCTCCGCCTTCCTGCTCAAAGCATCTGCTACCATATTCGCCTTGCCCGGATGATAAAGAATGGTGATGTCATAATCCTTCAGCATCTCAAGCCACCGGCGCTGCCTCAAATTAAGATCCCTCTTCTTGAACAAGTGCTACAAGCTGCGGTGGTCCATATAAACCTCACAGGACACCCCATACAAGTAATGCCTCCAAATCTTAAGGGCATGAACAATCGCCGCCAACTCCAAATTGTGCACAAGATAATTCTTTTCATGAACCTTCAGCTGGTGCAAAGCATAAGCAATAACTCTCCCTTCCTTCATTAACACATACCCCAAGCCAATGCGCGAAGCGTCGCCAATACGCTATATACTTCCCAGAACCGGAAGGAAATACCAGAACTGGTGCTGAGGTCAATATCGTCTTGAGCTTCTGAAAGCTCGCCTTACACTCGTCGGACCATCGAAACGAGGCATTCTTCTGAGTCAATCTAGTCAGTGGGGCTGCAATGGATGAAAAGCCCTCCACAAATCGTCGGTAGTAGCCTGCTAGACCCAACAAACTCCTGGTCTCTGTAGCTGAAGTAGGACGTGGCCGACTCTGAATTGCCTCAATCTTCTTAGGATCAACCTCGATACCCTCTCCGGACACCACATATCCCAAGAATGCCACGGAATCCAACCAAAACTCACACTTGGAGAACTTGGCATATAGCTTATGTTCTCGCAAAGTCTGGAACACCACTCTCAAATGTTGCTCGTGCTCTCCCAGGCTACGTGAGTAAATCAGAATGTCATCAATGAAGATAATGACAAAATAATCAATGTACGGCCTGAACACCCTGTTCATCAAGTCCATGAATGTTGTTAGGGTATTAGTCAAGCCAAAGGACATCACCAGGAACTCATAATGGCCATATCTCGTATGGAAAGCAGTCTTCGGAACATCCGAGGGCTGAATCCTCAACTGATGATATCCCGATCTCAAATCAATCTTAAAAAACAGCCGGGCACCCTGTAACTGGTCAAACAAATCATCGATGCGCGATAAGGGATACTTGTTCTTAATGGTTACCTTGTTCAACTGGCGGTAATCAATACACATCCGCATAGTCCCATCCTTTTTCTTCACAAATAAAACTGGGGCACCCCACGGCAATACACTCGGTCTGATAAACCCCTTAGCTAACAACTCCTCAAGCTGCTCCTTCAACTCTTTCAGAGCCATACGGTACGGAGGAATAGATATAGGTTGGGTGCCTGGATCTAAATCAATGCAGAAATCAATATCACGATGCGTAGGCATTCCTAGAAGGTCTGAAGGAAATACATCAGCAAAATCTCGAACCACTAGCACTGAATCAATCGTCAGAGACTCGGCGGTGGTGTCCCCTACATAAGCAAGATAGGCCAGACAATCGTTCTCGGCCATATGTCGAGCCCTCAGGAATCAAAAAACTCGGCTGGCTGCACTAACTGAGGAACCTCTCCACTCTAGCCTAGGCAACTCGGGCATGGCTAAAGTGACTGTCTTGGCATAGCAATCTAGCACGGCATGATAGGGAGATAGCCAATTCATGCCTAGAATAATCTCGAAATCAACCATGTCGAGCAATAGGAGATCCACTCTGGTCTCGAACCCACAAAATGAAATCACACAGGACCGATAAATCCGGTCTACTACCACAGAATCGCCCACGGGAGTGGACACATAAATAGGAGTACCCAAGCACTCGCGAGGAACATCCAGGAAACAAGCAAATAAAGTTGACACATATGAATAGGTAGATCCTGGATAAAATAACACTAATGCATCTCTACCACATACTGAAATAGTACCTGTGATCACGGCATCTGATCGGGACAGAATGCCATAAAAACTAGCTGGAGCGTCGGATGACTGACCTCCGCTGGAATGAATAGGGGCTGGTAGAGCTCCCCCTCCCTGTCCTCCACCTCTGGGACGACCTTTACCAGTCTGCCCTCCATCTCTGGGTGGACAAACCGCCGGTGCTAAAAGTGTAGGATGATAGCTCTACTGAACGGCCTTGCTCTGAAGCCTGGGACAAGTCCTCCTCATATGGCCTGGATCCCCACACTCATAACATCTAGCTGGTGGCATGGCCTGCTGCCCTGAAGAAGGATCCTGGATAGCTAGGAGGTGGTGAGAACCCTCCGGCATGGTATTGAAGTAAAGACTAGAAGACCCCTGATGACCGGAATACCCGCCCGAGGAACCCTGAATGGCTGGTGGACGGTAGGAACTCTCTGGCATGGCACTGAAATAGGGCCTCACTGGAGCACCATGGGGAGGTGGTGGAGGAGCTGAATATGGAGGCATGTTAGGCTGGCCTCTACTAAACTGACCTCTACCCTTGGTTGGGGCACCTCTGAAATCTCATGAAAATCTAGCTCTCTTATCCTGCTGACCCTGCTCTCTGCCCCTCGAACGATAACCCTCAATTCGGCAAGCTATCTCGACAACAAGCTGATAGGGAGTCCCCATCTCCACCTCTCGAGCCATGTAATACCTGAGTGCAACACAGCTACAAATCTCCGCACTCTCTCAGCATCAGTAGGAAGTATCATAAGGCCATGACGAGAGAACTCAAAAAACCTGGCCTCGTAATATGTCACTGATATTTGTCCCTGCTCCAGCTGCTCAAACTAATATCGCAGCTCTTCCTTCTCGGAGGGTGGAATATACCTGTCCAGGAACAGCTGAATGAACTACTCCTAAGTGATGGAAGGGGAACTAGCCGGTCTACCCAGGATATAGGACTGCCACCATCTGTGGGCCCTGCCCTCAAGCTGGAAAGTAGTGAAGTCCACTCCATGGGACTCCAGTATCCTCATGTTGTGCAGTCTGTCCCTGAACCTATCAATAAAGTCCTAGGCATCCTCTCCCTTCTCACCTCTGAATATGGGAGGGTGAAATCGAGTCAGTCTATCCAGTAACTTCTGCAGATCATCGTCTGCAACTGGTCGGAGCTCAGGTGCTGCTGCCACTGGTTGGGCTCCACCCACGGGTAGTGTACCCGAGGTCTGATAAACTACTACTGCTGGCCTGCAGCCTGGGCAGTAGGGGTCTGGGCTCCCCCTCCTGCCTGAGATATGGCAGGATCCGCTGGAAATAAACTAGCATGCGTCATAGTGTCCATAAATCTCATCATACGGCCCATGACCTCCTGGAAGCCTGGCGCCGTCATAAAGTCTACTGGGACAAGATCTGCTGGGGGCACCACGCCCTGCTCCTCCGTAATAGGATCCTCTTCCGTATCTGCTGGGTGTGCTCTTGTAACAGCTCTAGGACGCCCTCGTCCCCTACCTCGGGCCTGCGCCCTCCCCCGGCCTCTACCACGGCCTCGGACGGCAGGGGTAGCAGCATCTCCCGTGTCTGGAATCACACTCAACTAAAGGTCAATCTGATTTAAGTGATGACCTTTAAAAGGGGCTTTATGTAATTAGGCTAGTATCTTAAAATAGATAACCAAGTCCTAATTTAAGTGTCACCACCCAAATCCCAATTTGGGTCGCGATGGCGCCCAACTTCGATGTCAGGCAAGCCAACTTTAATTTACTAGTGATCCCTTTTTAATTTATAAACAATTCACCATACTTAAGAGGTTTTTCTTTCAAAAACATAAATTGTAAGTAAATTAGTGACTTAAACGACCAAAGTGAGAAATAAATATAGTAATCACCACCAATAATTACAACCCAAAAGAATAGAATATCCACTACGTGGGCATGCCAGGAATTGGCATCACAGGTCTACGGGCATCTAATAGAAACGAGTATCCAAAATAAAGTACAAGTTTTCCCTACTGTCTGAAGAAAAGTAATACAGACATAGAAAAAGAAAAGAGGAACTCCAAGGTGCTGCCAGAGAGATACGTCAAGGAAAGAAGCTCACCGAGAAGTCCACGCCAAATACACATCAGGGACGAGCTCCGGATGAATACCATATGCACCTGCCTTAGAGCATGTACAATTAAGTACAGAAGCGTAGCATGAGTACATAAACAGATATGTACCCAGTGAGTATCCCGCCTAATCTCGAAGAAGTAGTGACGAGAGGTAGACGTGATACTTACTAGGGTCAACATTTTTAAATAACATAATTTAATAGGAACTAGGCAGGCATAACAGTCGTAGAAATCACAAAGATATAAATTATCAAGTATAGTTGTAATCACCTTTGCATGTCAAATTTCACTAGCATATAATGTACTAAATTCCCCTTTGCACATGAAACAATTTATACAATTACAACAAATTCCCAAGTAAATCATATGGCACCTAATAGGCGGGAAGCGTACGGCCGAAGCGTCGCGAAAATAAATGTGCATTGCCGACTGTCGAACAGCTCGAACCGTAGATGCATCTATTACTCCGCTCACGAATCGAAAATGCGACGCGGTTGACATAATAGTAGGGCTATTCCGCTCATACATACATAAAATTATCAATTTTAAGGAGTTAACAGAGATTATACTTTAAGGCAAGAACATAAGCAATATAATATGGAACACAACTTCCTAATATTCTCATGCCAATTCAAGGATAATAAGAAACTCAAAATACATTGAGGAATACATGTAAGGCACATATAAGCAAGCTTGTGAGTCCTAGAACTATCCAACATTACATAGTAGTAGCTACGCACGGACTCTCGTCACTTCGTGCGTGCGTAGCCCCCGCAAATAAGGACATGCAATTATTTATAATCACATATGGTGACAATTCCCTCTTACAAGGTTAGAAAAGAGACTCACCTTGTGTCGAACCTACTCTCCGGGTCAAGAACGCGCCTGAAACTCCAAACTCGTCACCCAAAGACTCGAAACTAGCCAAATGTTATACAAATATATCAATTTATACTCAAAAGTATGAAATTCTCCTATTTACTTAGTTATTTCACCTTACTTTGAAAAATCCTAAAATATAACCCCGGGCCCACATGCTCGGATTCCGGAAATTTTCGAAGGAAACACTTACCCATATCCTAAGGATCGTTAATATACAGTTTTTGTATGATTCCATGGCAAATTTCGTGGTAATTTTCCAAATTTTCATAAAACCTAAGTTTTCTCTCTAACCCATAATTTTCCACTAATTCGGAGGTTAATCTACCTAGGATTTCATGTGTTAAACTAATATTGGAGTAGTAATCACTCACCTTTTAGTAGCTAGGTGGATTGGCCTTTTCCCAAGCTCCCTAAGTCGACAATGGTGGAAGAAAATGGATAAAATGAGCCTTTCCCGTGCCTAAAAGAACACACTGCCTGACAGTGGTTTCGCATTTGCGTCTAGAGGATCGCACCAGCAGTCTCGCACCTGCGAGCAAAGGCTCGCAACTGCGGAAATGGACGAGGAAGCCTGGGCCCGCACCTGCGGAGAGGAGACCGCACCCGCGGCTC
>ML414454.1:58443-136703 GCA_005239525.1 Nicotiana knightiana | reverse complement strand
ATAGAGGCTTAAGTCAGAAACACATGAACAGGGTAAAAGGGGAAGCACATTGACCAGCCAGTATACATAACAAATAGGAACTGACTGGCAACCAGAACATAAAAACTATTGCTTCGAAGTATTAGCAAGGCGATCATGCTTGAAATTAAAGTGGTAATGGATAATAAACATAGAGACAAAATATGAGAATGGTCATGTTGAAGACAGTGGTCTACCACATAAAGCAAGTTATGCCAATTAGGATTAACCAAATATATTAGGAGTCTATGATACTGACATGAGCATACTATTCAAGGGAACTAAACAAGACTTGAAGTAAACATGCTGGCCAAGTATCACACAAGACAAATGAGACCTACACATGTTGACCATACATTTGAGCAAGAGAGGGTAAGACTCCAGCATATTGAGAAAAGTAGTAAACAGGAAGACAGTCAAATACATAGCCAATTAAACTAGTGCGAATATAGGCATAGATTTAACAATTATGGAACACATAAGGTTGAATTTCAGAATTGAAATAAGAACATACCAGTTAAGGAAGCAATATACAGAAAGTAAAGAAGTCAGAGTGTATCGACCAGACCGACCGTTTTGAGAAATTAAGTTATGTTCGACAGAATAAGGTCTTGAACAGATTCACTTTGTGTCTATCGACCTGTGTGCATGGTTGGATTCAGGTATCGAATAATCCAGTCTCAAATTGGAAGGAAAATTTCAATTTTTTGAAGCTTATGTGATGGAAGTTGACCGGAGGTTTTACTTTTGAGTAAATGGACTCAGAATGAGTTTTGGGTAATGCCAACAGCTTGTTATGATGATTTTGGTTTAGGAGGTCCTTGGAGTAATTTGAGGCAATTCGGTGAAAGTTAGAATTTTGGCGATTTCGGCCGATAGGTGAAAATTTTGATATCGGGCTCGGAATAGGATTCCGAAAGTGGCTATAGGTTCGTAGTGTCATTTGTGACATGTGTGTAAAATTTCAGGTTATCCGGACTAGTTTTGATGTGTTTCGGCATCAGTTTTGGATTTTTAAAATTTCATAAGTTCTTAAGCTTGAATCCATGCATAGGCGATTTCGATGTTATGTGATGTGGTTTGAAGGCTCGACTAAGTTCGTATGGAGTTATATGATTGGTTGGTATGTTTGGTCGAGGTTACGGGGGCCTCGGGTGTGTTTCGGGTGGTTAACGAATTGTTTTTGGGAATTTAGAGTTGCTGACTTGCTGGTTTTTGGAGTTCTGGTGTTTTTCCGCACCTGTGGATGGGTAGAGACAGGTGAGAGGTCGCAAGCACGGAAGGGAAGCCCGCAAATGCGGAATTTGGGGAGCCATGCCTGAGGCGCATGTGCGAAGTTTTGGCCGCACCTGCTAGCCCGTAGGTGCGTGACCTTAAGCACAATTGCGAAGATGTGGGAGTTAGTGATTTCCGTTGGTGCGACTGGTTGGACCGCTGGTGCGGAATGTGAAGTGCAAGAAATGTCCGCAGGTGCGAGGATTGCTGGGCAGAAAAGGGGACAGAATCGAGGGTTGTTCATTTTTACTCCATTTTTGGATTTTGAGCTCAGGAGAAGGCGACTCTTTGGAGGATTTTCAGAGGAATTTTGTGGGTAACGATTTCTTACTCGAATTTGGTTTATTTCATTAATCAATTATGGTTACCCTCAATTTATCAAGGAAATTGAGAGTAAAAGTTTGGAAATGGGAGAAAAAATTTCCCAATTGGAAATCCGAGATTTGAGTGAGATTTTGGCGTCGGTTTTTGATGATTTTTGTTCGAGTGTTGTCATAATTGAGAGGGTGTTCATAATTTCTATATCTTTACCCGATTCTGAGACGTGAGCTCGGGGTACTTTTTGGGCAATTTTCATAATTTCGCGTCTTAGCTTTGAATTTATTAGTTAAACTAGTTGCTTGTAGTTTTATTTACACGATGCAATTGATTTGATTAGATTTGGTCCATTGAGAGTTGGATACTCGTGGCAAGAACGCGATTTCAAGTTTTATTTGAGCGGTTGAGGTAAGTATATTGCCTAACATTGTGTGGGGGAATTACCCCTTAGGATTCGGGTCTTCTATGTTGATTGTAGTCCGTGTACGTGAGGTGATGAGTGCGTGCTCAGACTTGTTTGTGGAAAGTTGACCCTTTAGGAATCTTAGGTCCTTATATTCGCCGGGTATGAATTGTCCTTAGCATGATTGAATTTCCTAATTTCTAGTGTCATCTTTATTTGCTTAAATGTGGAAATTCTTACTTTCGGATTTACTCCTATTTCTTATTTGACTCCTAATTGACTTATCTGAAGATTTTATTTCCTTTACTGTCATGATATGTCTTCTTAACTGCTTGTCTCAAATATGCAATTATCTTCATCTCAACCTATAATTGTTTTAGTCTTAAATGAAGTTATGATTATTCTCTGCTGCTTGTCCTTAAGTGGAAATTGTTGAATATTCTCGTAACTGCTCAACCTTAAAAGAAGTTTAGATATTCTATACCTTCGTGACTTGCCCTTATATGGAGTTATCGGATTTGTGTTGATTTCTTGTTGTTCACCCATGTAATTAGGTCCGGCTGTTACATGCTATTTTCCTTCCTTGTTAAGTGATTCGTAATATGCCTAGCTCTCCTAATTATGCTTATTTCTCGTGAATTAGTTTTACTTTTCTTGTGATCAAAGGTTCTTGAATTGATGTATCTGTCGTATCTTGTATTATTGTCAATTGTCGTGGTTGCACTTGTTGTTGTGATGCACGAGGTTTTTGCCGTGCTGTTGTGGTTATTGTGATGCACAAGGTTTCTGCCGTGCGATTGTTTATATGGGGTTTGCATGAGGTTTCTGTCGTGTCGTGTTTTCTATTGATATTGCACATGCGACCTAAAAAGGCGGGATATGTATATGTGGGTTGCGCATGTGGCATGACAAGGTGGGAACATGTTTAAGCACGTGTGGCGAAACAAGGTGGGCATATACTTTACTATTGCACACATGGCGAGACAAGGTGGGCTATGTCAGGGATTGTTTGTGATACTTGTGTTGGCCTGGGGAATTCTTTGTTATTGATATTGTGTACTGGAACACTTACTGTGTGACTTTATTCGCGTGGAAACTTGTTAGATGAAAATGTACGTGTTGCCCTTTTTCTTCCCTTATGTTTATTGGTTGTTGAAAATCATGTTAGGACACCTGCACAAGCATACACGTAGTTAAGTACTACTAGTGGATTTAGGGCTCCTTGTTGTTGTCAAGTATAGATACGCTTGTTGTGCTTGCCGTATGGGTGGAAATGACCCAATTGGCACGTGAGTCGTCCGTGCAGTTAGTACTCGGATGAGGGCGCAAGATGCCAAGTGTTAGGGTTCGAATGTTGGGACCCGTAAATGGTGATTTGTCCGAGGTTCGGAACTGTCACGACCCAAATTTCCCTCCGTTGGGTATCGTGATGGAACCTAGTCTTAGGGACTAGGTAAGCCTAATATTTCCACCGAACAACAAAAATAATAAAGGAATTATAGCAGTCTCGATATATAAATCTTGACACAGTTTAAAATTTTCCCAAAATCCGGTAAATACAAGTCATAAGCTCTATGACATCTTTCAACCAAATCTAAATACAACTGTCTAGAAATAATAAGTAATGTTGACATAAACAAGAAGGTGACTCCGAAGCCTGCGAACGCAGTAGCAGGTTACCTCGAGTCTCCTCAGCAATGATCCACGCAGCTACTAATCAACAATTAGCTGGATCTGCACACCAAAAATGTGCAGAAGAGTAGTATGAGCACACCACAGCGGTGCACAGTAAGTATCAAGACTAACGTCGGTGAAGTAGTGACAAGGACTAGTCAAGACACCACTGTTCTAATAAGTAAAAAGGCATAAATGTACAAATGACCGAAACATAATATCTATCTAATGATTTTTTGATATAATTAACGGTACGATCGAATAATACGGAGGAAAATTGAATAATTACGATCAACGAACAGCCTAATAGAAATACGCAAAGAGAATGGAAAGATTGAAATCAAATTGTCGGGAATCACAACCCAATAAAAACACTAGAAACTCAGCACTCCATCAATTTATTCACGTCAGGCCTTAGCCAATAAACTCAATAAAGCTGGTCAAACCTTCGAGTGAAAACCTTTAAATCGTGAGTTTATTTCAAAACTTTAAAGATATAATCATTTCGGAATAGAGAAATTTCTTCTTCGAAACATACTTTCTCTGAATGTATATTTATATATTTTTATAAAGAGAGATCTTTAAAACATAGTCCCTTCAAAATACGTGGTGTTCCAATATGCTTTCCCAAATACTGCTCTTTCAAATATCACTTTTCTGCAAGACAAATACTTTTCAAATATACTTTCAAAATAGACGTCCTTCGAACATAACTTTTCCCGGAGATAATTGCTTTTTAGCTATACTTTTCAATATATATATATATATATATATATCTTTCGATCCAAATCTCCTCAATGATAAAACTATCCGAACTCAGTCCACAACTCAGAATTTATCATCGAGTGTAGTACAGGGGAAAAGCTCCTGGAATCTCGTCCTTAGCCCCAATTTAAATATGCGATGCAGTACAGGGGGGAAAGCTCCCGGATCTGCGTCCGTAGTCCCAATTTAAATATGCAATGCAGTACAGGGGGAAAGCTCCCGGATTTCCGTCCATAGTCCCAATTTAAATATTCAATGCAGAATAGGGGGAAAGTTCCCAGATTCTTGGTCCGTAGTCCCAATTTAAATATGCAATGCACCCATTGAGGTAAACAACAAGAATGCGACAAAAACAACATATATTGCAACAACAGGCGCAAAAGCAAACAAGACCAAATGCAAAGTGCGATAAGCAAATCAATACAAAGACTTAAATCACAAAAATGGCAATAACTCATTCGTATGAAATAGCCATTGAAAGGAAGGACAAGCACAAGGAGAAACAACATAACGAGGGGAAAACAAGGCAAATATAGCAACGATTCGATATATTCAAGTTCACAACCAAGAAACTAAATCATCCCGGCAAGGGAGTCAGCTATAACCAATCTCACTTAGACAATTAGCTTCACCGAATAAACTCTGCTTGAACAAATGCTCAGTAAATAGGCAACTTCAAAGAAATATCATCAACATGGGCGGTCATCAATTAAACCTAGGTAGTACTTAAGGGAAAATAATTTAAATCACAATGTACGACTCACAAGCATGATTGACACTAACGTATAGATATTCCAAATACTTGTTAGACAATTATTGGGCGAGATTTTTACTAGTTTTAGTCACATAGACAGTGTATGAAGAAATATATAGTATAACGATAGGAAAGGCAAAGTCTTCATTTAATTCATTAAGATCAAATAAGAAACAAGGAATGCTAGGCAAGTACTACTAATTCGAGCATGAAGAGATGAAACTAGAAATCAGGAATTCAGATAAAACAATTTCAATTCATACACGGGGAACATAAGGACCTAAAATCCCTAAAGGGAATTCTATTTGAAAATAAGTCCGAGTACGCACTCGTCACCGTGCGTACGCAGACGACAATCAACATAGAAGACTCAATAATAAGGGGTATTTCCCTCACACAAGGTTAGGCAAGATACTTACCTCAAAGACGACAACCCGATGCTCAAAAATAGTCTTGTCGGGCAGGAAGGCCTCCGGACGACTCAAAATCAACTAAAACAACTTCAAAATACACATAAAACGTATAAGGAATGATTCCGAATAATGAAGTTCCAATCATTACAAAGTTATAAAAAATCGACCCCCAGGCCCACACCTTGGAACCCGATAAATTTTACAAAATCCGATTACCCATTGCGATACGAGTTCACCCATACTAAATTTATCCAATTCCGATAACATTTGGTCTTTCAAATTGTGATTTTTCATTTTAGAAGTTTTCTTTCAAAACCCACAATTCCCTCAACCCAAAACACAAATTAAATGATAAAAACAAGAACTATTTCATGAAAAATAATTAATTATACTGGAAGAACACTTACCCATTAGATTTGTGTGAAAAACCCTCTAATCGCTCCCAAATCCGAAGTTCAAAGCTCAAAATGTGAAGAAAATGGCTAACCCTCGTTTATAAGAATCTTCCTAGGACATCCATACCTGCGGCCACATAACCTCACCTGCGCAATCGCAGGTGCGAAACACAAAGTGCACCTGCGCTCCTACCCGCACCTGTGCCCCTGAATCGCCTCGGCGGAGGCCGCACGTGCGCCCAAAAGTTCCGCACCTGCGGAGGCTGCCCAGTCCGCTTATTCTCGCACCTGCGGCCCCCTATCCGCAGGTGCGATCACACCAGAACAGCAGCACTAGCTACATTTCAAAACTTCAAGCCTTCCCATAACCGTCCTAAACCATCCCGAGCCCCTCGGGACCTTAAGAAAATACACCAATAGGTCACATACCAATGCATGAACTTAGTCGAACTTTTGGAACACCCAAAACAACATTAAAACACTGAATAAATCTCGGAGCCAAGCCTAGAATTTCTAAACTTCAAAAATACGCTAACGATGCCGAAACCAACCAAACCACATCTGAATGACCTGAAATTTTGCACACTCGTCACAAATGATCCTACGAACCTATTCCAACTTCTGGAATTCCATTCCGACCCCGATATCAAAATTTCACCCATCAGCCGAAATCGCTGAAATCCTAACTTTCGCCAAAGTACCTCATATCACTGTACGGACCTCCAAATCGAATTCCGCACACACGCCTAAGTCCAAAACCATCATACAAAGCTGTTGACATTAACCAAAACTCATTCCGAGGCCGTGTACATAAAAGTCAAACCTCCGGTTAACCTTCTTCACTTAAGCTTCAAAATTTTAAAATTCTTTCCCAAACCGACTCCGGATTAACCGGTAACTGAATCTTACCACGCACACAAGTCGATATACACAAAGTGAGGCTGCTTATGACCTTATACCACCGAACGGATCTTAAATTCTCAAAATGACCGGTCGGGTCGTTAAATTCTCCCCCTCTTAAAACAAATGTTCGTCCTCGAACGTGCCAAGATTCACCTTGAACTCATCCAATCACTGATTTTACACTTCTAACACATACCCGCGGGTGACCCCACATCACCCAGACCCACCTAAGCCTGACGAAATGATCACAACTACAATGTAGCCTTCAAATCACCACCGGTAAGCCTCAATTCTCATTTTCTCACCTTCTACTCATTTCTCAAAAGACCCGATTCTAAATCCATATTCGGCATTAGCCTCAACCAGCTGCATTAACTCAAATCTATGCCCATATGGCATGACCACACAATATAGCACATCATACATAGGCTCAATAGAACTTTTGATCACAATAACTGCCCAAAATCAACTCAACATTGGCAATTAGTCCCACATATGGAAGAACTCTGTTTCCAAATCCCATAATACCGATAATGATTCAATAAACATGAAGACCTCATCATTAGACACCCGAATCACCGAATCACAGCTAACACCACCGGACACACATCCCGCAAGCTAAACTAAAGAAGCACAAAATGAAATGACTGAGTATGAAAATAGAAGCATATACAGGTACTATCAAACAAGCCCATAGACATAACTCTCTATCAATACTGACTTAAAAGAGAAATATAACAAGTAAGAAGCAAGGCATATGAACAAATCACAAGGATCCCATTCTGATATAACTTCCACTGCGGTACTCGACCCGGTCCAAACATATCAAATCACAAAGAATCACGAGGGCCTCGTCCTCAACTCTGAATCACATACCGAAAATATATCAAACCAATATAAATTTGTCCATTGACTCATCTCATGATGAAAGTCATAATTCTAACTGAACTCACATCTCGATTGAGTATCAAATCACAGCTCGTAAACAAAACACTTAGGAGAATCACATAAAGCTTAACACTAAGGACAACATGGACTCACTTCCAGTTTCACCGCTAGCAAGATGAATAAAACAATGATAGACACGGGCTACTACTCATGGAATCTCCCAACCGGACCAAACACAAAAATAGAGTGCAAAACATGAAACTCACTCATAAATGAAACAACAAATAATGGAAACTCGTCCTGACCAACAGGACTATAGTGAAATATAATGGTACCCCACTTTAGCACATGAAGTCATACCTGGGTGATGATATCTCGCACGACGGCCTCTAGTGTACTATATGCAACACATCAACGGGTCGGTCCTTCCCCTCTTGGGCGCCTTCTACCAACCTCAATACCCTGCTATAACACATCTACCTGAATCCTGGAACAATATCTCACCCCATGGCTAACATTTCCACACTGAAAAAAATCTCTCTACTGATGCGGCTGCGGAAAACATACAGTATGGATCCTCTAAGACCCATGAGTACCTGAAATGCTCCCATGCAAAGCTGGTAATGCAAACCGAAACAGAACTGGCTGACCCACAAAACCTCTACTGTGGGGGTACCCTTCTTCCATATAAAGGACTAGTGGATTTCTTCGATCTACGAGGCCTCCTTGCCCCCCTAAACCCTCACTCCCAATCTCATCTGTCCTCTCTCTCCCGGTCCCACAAGCTCTCTAACCGGCGAGCGACCCCTACTACCTACTGAAATGAGGCATCTGACTCTTACTCTCGAGTCCTGATGAACAGAATATCATGCCTGAGTCCCTATATGAATCTACGGACTCGCCTCGTAACTGAAGCAAGCAACTGAGGTACAACTGGCCGACTTACTGAATCGGACGGCGTACTCCAATAGTGACATGGCGCCCTAACGCAACTGCTCAAACTCCGCACGCCGAACATTCCAAAGAACTGAGGTGCAACCTCCCTCAAAACATCTCTGAAAACTGAATCCATGCTAGTGAAGCTATCTCGTCTGGGTTACCCCAACTCATATGCCGCCACCACTGATCAACCCACTACTCTGAGCCTGAGACGTGACAAAAGCAATCCCGATCGTCTCCACAATATCCGAAGTACAAAGAATATAGTGACACTCCCCTAGGAAACCCAGGACACCATCTGCTGCCAATCCACTGAAAGATAGAAGGGTGGTACTTCCTGTACCTCTCAAGTCCAAGGTATTCTTCCTCCGATGCTACTGCCCTAACCACAGGCTGAACAGAAACCACGTGTCGTGCTGCCATGATAAATGGAACCTAACAAATATGATCTCAGTCCTCTGGAGTGTAGACGGTGGGAGTCTGAACTCCTACCCTGATCTGTGAAGCAACTGGTGTACTAGAATCAACCCTGCATGAGTCGATGTACCAATTGTACTCAAAACTGCGGTCAGGTCTTCTGATGTCCGGGGTAGCAACAGGCACCTCCAGTACCTATCCCCTCGCAAGGACTACTGGCGACTCCTCAACGGCTGCTCTGGTAGGCTTCTTAGCTACGACACGTGCTCCTCGTTAGCCTCTGTCTCTGACCTTTGCAATGTTTGCTTCGGGGTAACATCATAAGGAACCACCGCTCGTGTCCTCATCATCGGTGAGAGAATGGAACGATAATTTCAAACTTCAAGATCAATAAGCTCGCACGATAGGAATGCAGGAAGTGAAATTGTCCTAATATTTCCGTAGGCTCTCGAAGATAAGTACAGACGTCTCCGTACCGATCCGCAAGATTCTACTAAACTCGCTTATGACTCATAGAACCTATGAACCTAGAGCTCTGATACCAACTTGTCACGACCCAAATTCCCCTCTTTTGGGTATCGTGATGGCACCTAGTCTTAGGGAATAGGTAAGCCTAACATTTCCACTGAACAACAACAATAATAAAAAAATTATAACAGTCTCGATATAAAAATCTTGGAACAGTTTAAAATTTTCCTAAAACGCGATAAATACAAGTCATAAGCTCTACGACATCTTTCAACCGAATCTAAACACAACTGTCTAGAAATAATAAGTACAATTGACACAAATAGGAAGGTGACTCCCAAGCCTGCGAACGCAACAGGTTACCTTGAGTCTCTTCAGCAACGATCCACGCAGCTACTAATCAACAATTACCTGGATTTGCACACCAAAAATGTGCAGAAGAGTAGTTTGATCACACCACAACGGTACCTAGTAAGTATCAAGAGTAACCTCGGTGAAGTAGTGACGAGGACTAGTCAAGACACCACTGGTCTAATAAGTAAAAAGGCATAAATGTACAAATGACTGAAACATAATATCTATCTAAAGATTTTTCGATATAATTAACGGTACGATCGAATAATATGGAAGAAAATTCAATAACAACGATCAACGAACAGTATAATAGAAATACGCCAAGAGAATTGAAAGAATGCAATCAAAATGTCGGAATCACAACCCAATAAAAACACTAGCAACTCAGCACAACACCAATTTATTCACGTCAGGCCTTAGCAATAAACTTAATAACGTTGGTCAAACCTTTGAGTGAAAACCTTTAAATCGTGATTTTATTTCAAAAGCTTTAATGATATAATCATTTCAGAATAGAGAAATTTCTTCTTTGAAACGTACTTTCTCTTAATGTATATTTATATATTTTTAAAAAGGGAGTTATTTAAAACATAGTCCTTTCAAAATACGTGGTGTTCAAATATACTTTCCCAAACAGTGGTCTTTAGAAAATCATTTTTCTGCAAAACAAATACTTTTTAAATATACTTTCGAAATAGACGTCCTTCGGACATAACTTTTCCTGTAGATAATTGCTTTTCAGCTATACTTTCCAATATATATATAGATATATCTTTCGATCCAAATCTCCTTAATGATAAAACCACCGGAACTCAGTCCACAACTCAGAAATTCTCATGCAATGAAGTACAAGGGAAAAGCTCCCGGAACCTCGTCTGTAGTCCCGATTTAAATATGCGATGCAGTACAGGGGGGAAAGATCCCGGATCTCCTTCCGTAGTCCCAATTTAAATATGCAATGCAGTATAGGGGGGGGCTCATGGATCTCCATCCGTAGTGCCAATTTGAATATGCAATGCAATACAGGGGGAAAGCTCCCGGATTCTCGGTCCGTAGTCCCAATTTAAATATTCAATGCAGCCAATGAGGTAAACAACTATAATGCGACACAAACAACATATATTGCCACAACAGGAGAAAAAGCAAACAATATTGAATGCAAAGTGCGATGAGAAAATCAATACAAAGACTTAAATCACAAAAAAGGTAAAAACTCACTCGTAAGAAGTAGCCACTGAAAGGAAGACCAAGCACAAGGAGAAACAGCATAACAAGGGGAAAACAAGGAAAATATAGGAATGGTTCTATATATTCAAGTTCACAACCAAGAAACTAAATCATCCCGGCAAGGGAATAATCTATAACCAATCTCACTTAAATAATTAGCTTCACCGAATAAACTCAGCTTGAACAAATGCTTAGTAAATAGGCAACTTCAAAGAAATATCATCAACATGGGCGGTCATAAATTAAACCTAAGTAGTACTTAAGGGGAAATCATTTAAATCTTAATGTACGACTCACGAGCATGCTTGACACCAACGTATAGATATTCCAAATACTTGTTAGACAATTATAGGGCGAGATTTTTACTAGTTTTAGTCACATAGGCAGTGTATGAAGAAAGATATAGTATAACGGTAGGAAAGGCAAAGTCTTCATTTAAGTCAATTAAGATCAAATAAGAAACAAGGTATGTTAGGCAAGTACTTCTAATTCGAGCAGGAAGAGATGCAACTATAAATCAGGAATTCAGATATAACAATTTCAATTCATACACGGGGAACATAAGGACCTTAAATCCCTAAAGGGAAATCTATTTGCAAATAAGTCCGAGTACGAACTCGTCACCTCGCGTACGTGGACTAAAATCAACACAGAAGACTCAATCCTAAGGGGTAGTTCCCCCAAACAAGGTTAGGCAAGATACTTACCTCAAAGACGACAACCCGATACTCAAAAATAGACTTCTCGGGCGGGAAGGCCTCCGGTCGGCTCAAATCAACTAAAAAAACTTCAAAATACACATAAAACGTATAAGGAATGATTCCGAATAATAATGTTCCAATCTTTACAAAGTTATAAAAAAATCGACCCAAAAGTCGACCCCCAGGACCGCACCTCGGAAACCGACAAATTTTACAAATTCTGATTACCCATTCCGATAGGAGTTCAGCCATACAAAATTTATCCAATTCCGATAACATTTGGTCTTTCAAATCGTGATTTTTCATTATAGAAGTTTTCTTTCAAAACCCACAATTCCCTCAACCCAAAACACAAATTAAGTGATAAAAACAAAAACTAATTCATGGAATATAATTAATTATAGTGGAGGAGCACTTACACATTAGATTTGTGTGAAAAACCATCAAAATCGCTCCCAAATCTGAAGTCCAAAGCTTAAAATGCGAAGAAAATGGCTAACCCTCATTTATAAGAATCTGCCTAGGACATTCGAACTTAGTCGAACATTTGGATCACCCAAAACAACATTAAAACACCGAATAAATCTCGGATTCAAGCCTAGAATTTCTTAACATCAAAAATACGCCAACGATGCCGAAACCAACCAAACCACATCCGAATGACCTGAAATTTTGCGCACACGTCAAAATGATGCTACAAACCTATTCCAACTTCCAGAATTCCATTCTGACCTCGATGTCAAAATTTCACCCATCAGCCGAAATCGCCAAAATCCTAACTTTCGCTAAATTCTCTCAAATCACTCTACGGACCTCCAAATCCAATTCCGGACACGCGCCTAAGTCAAAAATCATCATACGAAGCTGTTGACATTAACCAAAACTCATTCCGAAGCCGTCTACACAAAAGTGAAACCTCCGGTCAACCTTTTTCACTTAAGCTTCAAAATTGGAAAATTCTCTCCCAATCTGACTTCGGATTAACTGGTAACTGAATCTAACCACGCACACAGGTCGATATACACAAAGTGAGGTTGCTTATGACATTATACCACCGAACGGAGCTTAAATTCTCAAAACGACCGGTTGGGTCGTTACAGAACATCGTGGAGATGACTATGAATTTGATGTAGAAGTGGTTGAAGTTGTTGAGTAATTACATGTACGTGTTGTATATTTACATGCCGGATTTGTTTGTTCTCTATTCAGTCTTAGTGTTACTTCATGTTTTTCTGCTGATACTTATTGTTTTCCTTCTTTATCAAATTTACTGTCTTGTTAGCTATATTGCATAGACTTTATGTGTATATCATTATTTCCCTGATTCCTATATTGATACTTGTTCACTTTTATTAGACTAGTGGGTGTCTTGACTAGTCCTCGTCACTACTTCACCGAGGTTAGTCTTGATACTTACTGGGCACCATTGTGGTGTGCTCATACTACTCTTCTGCACATTTTTGTGCAGATTCCAGGTTTTTGCATAGCTGGCCGATTGATTGTTAGTAGCACATTTGCTATTGTGGAGACTCAAGGTAAAAATGCTTCAGCGTTCGCGGTTTTGGAGTCACCATCTTATAGCTTATGACTTGTACTGTCACGACCCCAAATCCTAACAGGTCGTGATGGAGCCTATCGTGGAACTAGGCTAGCCAACCATCATATAACAATCCATCTGTTCTATTATAATGTTTCAATAATCAATAACAAACAATAACAAAGCATAAAATAATTTTTTTAAGTCTTTACGCCCCCATAATAATCTAATAGTTTAAACAACTCTCCCAAGACTGGAATCAACATGGTCACGAGCATCTAACTCTGCTAATGACTTAATCAATGTCTGTGAAATAAATACTAACACTAATAAAGGAAGGGAAATGGAGAAGCTGGGGACGCTGAACAACTACCTTAAAATCCCGTAAGCTACTGAATACGACGAAGACAGCTAATGCTCCGAACGGGTACCTTAATCTGTGCACAGACGCACAGGGAGTAATGATGAGTACACCAACTCAGTAGTAATGAAAATAAATCACAGTCAGAGAAATACGAAATACAGAGCACAAATACACCAATTCAGAAAAACAGTAAAACACCAAGTCACCATAAAGTATTCATCAAATACATAAGTTCGAAAATCAATTTCCAGAAATCCTTTGAAACAAGTGTAATTTCAATACATCTCGGTAAAACTCACAGTTAAACCAGGTTGGAAAAATGAAGTGAATCACAGTCAAAAAACTCAGTAAAATCAACATAAATCTACCCCTCGGCCCATAATCATTTCTCATAACAATTTCCCTCAGCACCTCACTATCACTCAGTATCAGCCCAACGGGCAACCTCACAGTCACTCGGTATCAGCCCAGTGGGCAACCTCACAGTCACTCAGTATCAGCCCAGCGGGCAACCTCACAGTCACTCAGTATCAGTCCCGCAGGCATCACGCGCACTCAGTAGGTACCTGCGCTCACCGGGGGTGTACAGACTCCGGAGGGGCTCCTACAACCCAAGCACTTTAACAAGCCACATCATGGCATAAATAACTTAAAATATTGGCCCTCGGCCAACCACATCATGGCATAAATCACTCACAATATTGGCTCTCGGCCCCTTTCATATCATAACATCCTCACAATATTGGCCCGCAACCTCACGCAGTAAGACACCCTTAACATGCCACTCGGGCCATCATTACACCGAGTTCTCGACCCAAAATAGTGTTTCATTTTCAAGAAATAATATCAATATACTCTGAGTGTCAAAACAATTATCAAGAAAAGACTGAGTGGAAATCATAACATATCAGTAAGGAAAATAGTAAAAACAACCCCCAAGGGTAAACAGATCGGCAATAGGCCCCAAACATGGCTTGCAGCCCAAACTATATAAAACTATATCAATACTATTAAGCATAGGCTTAAAAATCGGTTTCACAAAAAGGAATATATTTCCAAATTTCCAATCTTTGCATTCCAAAATCCGTGAAAGGATGCAAGGTCCGGGGTTTCATACCCTCAGGACAGGATTAAAAGACATTACTTACCTCAAACTGGCTCGAAAAGCTACTCCGCAGCCCGTTTGCCTCTCGAATAAACTTCTGAGTGCTCCAAATCTATAAAGAACATATTTTTCTCATAAAATTATGCTTAAGGAATGAATTCCAGTTGAAATGTACCAAATTTTTCTCAAAACCCGAATTTAGCCAAAACCCGACCCCCGGGCCCGCAACTTGGAACTCGACAATTTTTATACCTAAATGTTCTTCATCATCTCACGAGTCCGTACATATAAAGAACGCTAAAATCGGAGTTCGTTTGACCCCTCAAGTGAATCCCTAAAGGTCTCATAATCTCATGCCCTAACCCCATCTTTTTCTACTGATTTTCATGAATTAAACACTGATATTATGTTCCTTAATCACTTATAATCGAGTTTTTGAGTCAAAAATACTTACCTCAATGAAGAACGATGAGTTTCCCTCTTCAAAATTGCCTCCGAGCTCTTTTCCCGTTCAAAAATAGTGTAAAAATAGGTATTAGTCGCGGAAGGGTTTATTTAAATACTGCCCAGTTCTTTATTCATCACGATCGCCGGACCCACATCGCGATCACGTAGCATAATTTCTCAGCTGACCAAAAATACTCTTTGCGATAGCAAACTGAGCCACGCAATCGCGGAGCTCCAATTTCCAGCCCACTGCGATCGCATCCCTATTCACGTGATCGCGATGACCAACTGCCCCACTCACGCGCCCCCTCATTACACTACGCGACCGCAATATGCTCCACGCGATCGCACTGCTCAACCTGCTCAACCTCTGCGATCGCGAACACACTTATGCGATCGCAGAGAGAAAAATTCTGCCCCTCTCAATTTGAACTACGCGATCACGTCTCTCCTCACGCGATCGCAGTGAAGGATTTCCTGCTGCCCAAAAACCAGAAAACCAGTAATTCTCTAAGGCCCGAAAGTGCTCGTTAACCACCCGAAATCAATCCCGAGCCCCTCCGGACCCCAACAAAAGTTACCAACACATCATAATTGATTATTCAAACTTAGCTGCACTCTCAAAACACTAAAAATAACATCAAAACACCAAAAATCACGCCAGATTTAATCCTAAGAACTTTGAAATTTCTAAAATCCACCAACGATGCCGAAATTATCCAAAACAACTCCGATTGACCTGAAATTTTGCAGACATATCAAAAATGACATTATAAATCTGTTTCAACTTTCGGAATTCCATTTCTAGCCCGATAGCCTATTTTCCACTACCGACCGAAAATCACCAAAAACTAACTTTCGCCAATTCAAGCCTAATTCTACACCGGACATCACAAAAATACTCTGAACACACTCCTAAGTCCCAAATCACCTAACGAAGCTATCCGAACCATAAAATCTGCATTCTGAGGTCGTTTACCAATAAATCAACTCTCAATTGACTTTTCCAACTATAAAGCTATTTTTAAAGACTAAATGAGTCAATTCTCACTACCACCATTCCGAACCCGAGCCAATCAACTCTAACACATCAAGAGCGGTTTAACCAAGCTATAATGAGGAAATAAAAGTAAATATAAATGCAGATTCTACGTAACGATCGGCCGGGTTGTAACATGTACTACCGAGTTTAGGAATATGAAATGTATAAAGAATTATTTATTTCAGAAAAAAATTATATTTATTTAATATTATTGTTATTCCATGAAGATTAGGCTTACCTAGTCCTTAATTCTAGGTTCCATCACGATATCCAACGGAGGAAAATTTGGGTCGTGACCGAGTTCCATACTCTAGCCTTGGCATTCATCCGACTAGACAAGCAGTTAGCACAAGTAGCAGAAAAAGAGAGAAGAGAGATAATTTTGTGTCAGTGTGTGTTCTTGAACAAATGTTCGTGTGTTTGAGAGGTAAAACAAGAGTGTGTATATAGTACTTTTGGAGTAGAACAAATAAGGTAAAAGAATCAGAAGTCATTCAATTAAGGACAATCACAGAATTACAGAATCAAATCACAAAAAGGGGGTTCGGAATAGACCCCTTAATTAGGGGTAATCACCTAACGGTAATAGCAAAGAGGTTTAATTAAGTCAAGGAGTTCAAATCATACCAAATAAGGGATTAGTAAGAATCCCAAAATTATACGGGCAACTAATTAAGGTAGAGATGACCAATTAAAGTCCTAAACAAGGAAAAAAAATACAATCTATGCACACGAATCTTAATCGTAATCAGCAAAACCTTCAAAAAAATATTGATATCCGGGAAAGCATTACTCCAATTCCATAAATTGAAATTAAACTAAGTAAGACCTCACAGAAATATAGAACTTAGCCGGAAAAGCAGGTTCGAACACTAATAGAGATTAATTAGGGAAAAACCACAAAAAAACTAGATTTAACAAGGAGGAAGGTTTAAGTCCAAAAGATAGAGTAAACTAATACGACTGGTATCACAGAAATACCCAAAATCGAAGCAAAGATTGTAGAAATCAGTATATTATATAGAATCCACTAGGGCTTGAAAAAATCAGTCACGGTGATGAAAGACCACTTATTAAAACACCGAGAGGGTAGAATATCTTTGAAGAAAGTCCGGCATAAACCCTAGTTTAGAAAGAGTGACAAAAAATCCAAATTAATTAATTGAAATAGAAGATTTTTGAGGGAAAATATTTAATAATATTCAAATCATCTCAGATCTATAAAGATCTGAGAAGAATATACAGTAATGAAATAGGGTTTCAAAAAATAGCAGAGGTGAAGAGAATATAATATGATGTCTAGGCCCACACGCCACACATACATACTCAATGCACAACAAAAAAATATCTAGGACCCACACGGCCACACATATTTCTTCAACGTATAGCAACAAAATATCTAAGCCTTACGTGGCTGCGCATATACCAAAATTGCATATCTATTCCTCATCCATTCCAAGACCGGTCACTCTATATTGCAATACATATTACTACCATGCATATATGTATTCTCTTTTTATTATGTATACACCAAGTTTAACGTCAAAGAGCATTTCCTGTATACATTAAACAAACCTTTTCTTTCGTTCAAATACTTTCTTATTTACATAAATTTACTTCTAAGCATCGTTTGTCCTCATATGACTCTTGATTCTCTAGTTACCCAATCCTTCTATAATGTTCTTTTATTCCATCTGAAGGCTAACAAGATATTTATCTTACTTCGGTCCATTCATCACATGGGTGATTTATACCTCCACTTGCACTTGTAACTTTTGAGTTTCCTTTAGATTTCAATCTGATAAACACCATAGTTAACAAGTGCATATGCAAATATCCATTCAACTTCCTCCTCTGCGATCACAATGGGATTCAACAGTACTCTATGCGGTCGCTACCCCACTTACGTGATCACGATTCATTAAGCACCGGTCAGAAATCTGGGCAGTTATGGAAATTCACGAGTTTAGACCCCAAACCCACAAATACACGACCTAGTAGATATTTTTCAGCATGTTTTTGAACTTTTTAAAACATTTATAATTTTTACAACTCTTAGAGATCTTTGGCTTAGAAGAACAAGTTTGGAAGCTAGGCTTTGTACATACACTTGGGTCTTGAAGATTTGAAGCTTGTGGTTGAGAATTTCTTACCCATTTATGTTCATTTCTTGATTTCTTGCTTTGTATTGAGTACTTAAGTATGTAGTATTTATTTCCAACACTTGAATCTTGTTTATGGAATTATTCATATTTAAATTGTGGATTAAATACCTTGTTTTGATTATGTATTTAGTGATTTTTATGTATTTATGAAGTGAGTTATTGTTTCTTTAATTATTCCTGTTATTTAATATTTCCAAAGGGATTAGCTAACCCTATGACTCGCCCATTAACTTCGAATTAATTTTGGAAAAGATAATTTTGGGGTTGGAAAAGATTAATTAACAATAACTTGAGGCTTTAACTCTCATTTTATAGATTCTACCTAGGAATATGATTGAACTACTTTTAACCATATACGGATGTGCTTAAGCTCTTAATTGTGTTAGGGATAATTCAATTAGGAAGTCTTGTTAGTCTTCAGAAGAAGCTAATTTAGAATTTTTATCCGTGGCTGATTAATATAAACTCTCTCATATTTGTAAAATCGTGAAATACATTGGATAGTTACTTGAGTGTAATTCCAGATGCATCAATACTTGTAGCCATTGATCATTTTATTTGCTTTCTAGGTTTGTTTATATTTTTTCATTTAGCTGTAATATTTTCACAATCAAATTCTAAGTGTTTGACATTACATAACAAGTAATAATTCACTTACATTCCTTATCTCTTACATATTGTTCTCTGTGGGATTCGACTCCGAGTCATATTTAGGTAATTTATATTGCATGTGACCGTGTCCATTTACGTTTTAGTAATAGATTTGGACGTCATCAGCAAACTCAAGGTTATTATTCCACATCACTTCACTATTCACTTCTTACACCTTTTGTTCATATCATGCATTAACACTTTTTCACTTACCCATTTAAGTTCACATACCTCGGTATACATCATTAAAGGTTGACTTTCATTTGTATCACTTTTGACATATGGGAGGTATTTAAAGTTAACCCACCTTTTATATATATATATATATATATATATATATATACACGACATGCTTCAAATATTCTAAATTTCTTCCCACGTGTGGCACTTTATTTATTATAAGTTATATTATCACATGTGACACTACTATGACGAAGACCTTGCAGATTCCAGAGTCTCCCAATATCTAGTGATACTGATGGTCATCTCTTGTGTTTTGCCTTGTTTACTTTTCTTAAAATCATGAAGGTTTCCTTACATTCTCTTTTCTTGTCACGATCCCAGTGTCCCTCCATAGGATATCGTGATGACACCTAATCTTTAAGACTAAGTAAGCCTAATGCTTAGTGAATAAATGGAAAAATCAACCAACAACTACTAAATATGAAAGATAAACTTCTATAAAAAGCCAATAAATCCCAAATTTTGTCACACCAGTCATAAGCTCTACTGAGTTCATGAGAAAATCTCTAAGTACAATTGTTCTAGAATAGAAATAAATTCTACAAAAATAACTTCTGAAGGTGACTCCGAGGCCTTGCGAATGCCACGGTGGGTATACCTTGAAGTCTCTACAGCAATATTTGATTTCCAATATAAAAATCCACAGACTCCAAGTACCTGGGTGTGCACAAAAATGTGCAGAAGTGCAACATTAGTACACCACGATCGGTACCCAGTAAGTATCAAGACTAACCTCGAGGGAGTAGAGACGAGGTAAAATTCAAGACACTCACTAGACAAAACAACTTGTGCAACATATAAAACTAATAATGGAAAGCATAAATCAGTAAATGGTAACAAGAGTCAACAAGTGAAATCAACAGTAAAGTAATAAGAACACTGTGAAGTATCATTAAAACCAAATAAGGAACACAAAGGAAAACCAATTATTCAAGTCATTAAACACAAGTCCCACAATGAAATCACTCAGTGATTCTTCTTATCATAGTCATACACGGGTCTCGACCCACCATCATATACTAACGGCACCTCGCACCCACATATCGAATCACAACCGCACGGACAACTCGCGTTCCAATATCATAATCCGCCCCGAGTAATCATAGTGTCACGACCCAAAATCCAACACAAGTCATGATGGCGCCCAACACCGGAGTCAGGCAAGCCAAAACATTAATTAATTGAAATAACTTTCCGTTTTAAAACATTTATGAAAAATACTTCCTTTCACTTCATTACATAATAACCAATTAAAAGTATTTTAATTAAAACAATGGTTTAAAGATTTCACTTAAGAAATTATATCCCAATACATATCCCAGAACCCGGTGTCACAAGTACATGAGCAATTTTTAAGAATTCAACAATCATTAGAAGACTGTCCGAAATACAACTGGACAAGGAAATTTAAATGAAATAGATATAGTGCGAAGGAGACTCTGTCAGCTGCGGATCGCCTCCGGATGATGCAGCTCGTCTAAGTCTCAGAATCCTCCACACTACTATGAAAGTACCCGTGCAATAAAAATGCACAGCAAGTGTAGCATGAGTACAAAAACAACGTGTACTCAGTAAATCGCCCGCCTAACCTCAGGGAGGTAGTGACGAGGGGTTGACTTGACACTCATTAGGGTCCAACAATATAATATATGACAGAATATGATGAGGTACAATAGACATGTAGGATAGTGAGCAGCAAATACGTATCAAGTACAGAAATCCAGGTAACTACTGAGAATAAACAACAATCTACAATTTCCTTTTTTTCCCAAATACATGTCAAGCCAATATAAATAAAACAATACCAAATATTCATGCACACACAGGGAAAATACAAGCGGCCAGAGTCGAAGGAATATCTAATAGTCGTAAAGCTTCCCTCACTTGCGAATCATACCTGCGACTCGGGTGCTGACACATTTATACCAAATTACCCTTAAGCTTCCCTCGATCGCGAATCATACCTGCAATTCGAGTGCTGACACACTTATACTGAATATTATAAAGCTTCCCCCGCTCGCATACCTGCGACCCGGGTGCTGACATATTTCCACACATTAAATCTATTTTTTTTCAAGAAAACCGTTTTCTCAGGAAAATGGTAAAATCCTTATTAAAAGAAACATGAAATATAGGTTTTGAAATCATTTGTTTTTGAAACTCATTTGTCAAGTTTAATGATACTCCACGATACAACCTAGTCCAGGTACACAAATATCCATAGAGAGATAAATTCTCTTTTTAGAAGATTAACAAGATGAACTCTAGTTTTCTTTTGGATATTCAATTACGTCTTCGATTATATTAGCAGTTTAATATTACAGGCAGGATTATAGGTATAACACGTAGGGCATGTTAGTGGGTCCTAGACTAACCGGACATGGCATAATAGTAGCTACGCACGGACTCCCGTCACCTCCTGCTGCGTAGCCCCCGAAGATAATAGCATGTATTGAATTAATTCGTCTAGGGGGTTGATTCCCCCCTCACGAAGTTAGAAAGGAGACTTACCTCGCTCACAAATTCCAACACCGGCTTCCAAGCCCCTCCGACGACTCCAACGGACGCACAACGCTTCGAAACTACCACATAATGGCAAAGCAATGAAAATTCATCCCAATACTCACAACAAATTCAGATTTTATACTTTCCCAACCCCGCACGGAGAAATGACCAACATGCCCTCGGACCCACGTGCCCGGCAATTCGAAATTCTTGAAGATACATGCTACCCATACCTCTACTAGTTCAATCATGCAATTTAGTCTAAATTCCATACTCAAATTCGTGGCTAAATTCTAAATTTACATTTGCTAGGTTTTTCAAAAATTTCCCAAATTCCTACCAATTTCCATGCCTAATCCACGCATATAATCTTGTATTCATCTAACAAATGAGAGGAGTTTACTTACCTTGATGCCTGATGAGAATCCCCCTTGAAATGCTCTCCAAAAATTGCCTATGACAATGAAAAATGGGTGAGAAATGACATAAACCCGTCTTTAAAACATTATGCCCAGGCCTTTTTCGCACCTGTGATCCAATGGCTGCTCATGCGGCTCCGAACTTGCAGAAATTCAATCGCAGCTGCGGCTCTGACTTGACCCAGCAAATTCCTGTTCATGCGATCCCCTCTTCGCACCTGCGATTCCGCAGGTGCGACCAATCTTCTGCACCTACGGCCTCCTCAGCTCCAGCCCCAATCTCGCACCTGCGGCTCCGCACATGCGGTCAACACCTCGCAGTTGCGATTACACCAGATGACAACAACCTTCAATCTTCTCCAACTTCAAATATTGATTCGTCAATCACCCGATATCCACCCAGGGCCCCCGAGACCCCGTCCAATCACGCCAACCTGACCCAAAACATGACACAGACTTGCTCGAGCCCTGACATCACGTCAAAGAATGCCAAAATCATGAATCACACTCAAATCCAATTCATTAAGAACTTAGAATTTCAAACTTATACATCCGACGCAGAGACCTATCAAATCACACCCGATTGACCTCAAATTTTCCACACAAGTCATATTCAGCATTACGGACCTGCTCCAACTTCCGGAATCGCATTCCAACCTCGATATCAAAACATCAACTTCTGGTCGAATTTCTCAAAAACTTTCAAATTCCTATCTTTAGCCAAATGACTTCAAGATGACCTGCGGACATGCAAATTCACTTCTGATCGCGCTCCCAACTCCAAATTCATCATACGAAGTTGTTCCCAGACTCGAAATCCCAAACATACATCAATGAAACTGAAATGCACTTCAAGCCCAAATTTATGGAATTCTTCTAAAATGCTAATCCCACAATATACGCCGAAATGCTCTCGGGTTATCCAAAACCCGATGCGAACATACGCCCAATTCCGAGATTTTCATACGAACCTGCTGGACCCTTCAAATTCTTATTCGGAGGTTGTTTACCCAAAATTCCAATCCTAGTTGGTTTCTCCTACTTAAGGCTTTTGAAATGAGATTTTTCTTTCCAAATCAATTCTAAACTTCCTGAAATTCAATTTCGACCACGCCCATGCGTCATAATACCTAAAATGAAGTTGCTCACGACTTCAAACCGCTGAACGACGCACTAGAGCTCAAAACTACCGGTCGGGTCGTTACATTCTCCCCCACTTAAACCGATGTTCTTCCTCGAACGTGCTAAGAACTGCTCTGGAGTTATCTGAAATAACTGTTTAACATTTCGAGCACCTGCCTATGCTACCACAACCTAGTCGAGCATTCAAGCACCTGACATTTTCTCTAGTCAGGCGTAGTTCCAATATATAAGCACTGCATCAACTAGCACACAATATACCAGATCATAACTGCATACCCCTGCTGAATCGGCACCATGCCCCGCATAACTCATCATCTGACCACAATGACGCTCCCCAAACCTTAATAGCCAAGGTCCACGAATCTGATGCTCCCAATGCACCTCATAACAAATATACATACACCCTGCTATAATGCTGACGATACCACCACAACGGAGGAAATGTGCAGAAATTCATACTCAACTGCAGAGTTAACAAATCCTTGAATACCTCATCTTGACTAGAATCATCACTTCATTATGAACCTGAATAATGATATTTTCTCTTTAATATACACTTCACATAACCTCATCGCACTGATCCCTGATCCGATTATCTCGTCTCACCCAGTATAAACTGCTCAGACAACAAATCACCCTAAACATGGCCAACAACCTCACATGATACCACATTGCACCAATAGACCATAACTCGAAAATGATAATAAGAAACGACTCAGGACGGAACTATTCAGCTCACGCAACTAATATGAATTCTTATCAGAAAATAGGAAATAAAACACAAGAAAACAAATACATATTAACCCTTCTCATCATCACACTGTTGCGGCGTGTAACCCGATCCAAATAACATACCCGTGGTGGCGTCCCACCCGATCCCATCATAAAACTTACATAAGGAAATAAACACGGAGCTGAATCGCTCACTATTACAAATTACTTAATATCGATCACAAGCACGCTAAGTGCATAATACCATCCTGGGGAAACTAATAGAGCCGTATGCAACAAAACTCAAGCACAACTGAGGTGTGGTATATATATACACTCTGGATCTCAAGAGATATCCTGCTCACATAACATCCCGACTACGCGGGACCTCAACACATACGAAATTATCAAAGTTGTTTCACAACTCACACGGCACAATCACAATAACACATGAATTTGACGAATATGGAACAAAACCCACTGTTCGAATACCTTCCCATGAAAAGCGCTCTACGGAAGGAACATTTCTGGCTCATACGGAGTCCATAATCATATTTAAATCCATCCACAAACATCGAGCCACCTTGCTCGCACCAACTAAGCTAATAGCTTTTTACTTGGGTCCATATAAACCCACCTTCTCTCATAATACACGAGAACAACCATCATCACCGGGACTAACACCCCATAATCCATAATCAACTGAACCGAACGCCCTCCAAGCGTAAATTCTCAATTAAGCAATATTGCACTTCTTTATACTCAGTCCAAATCTGAAATCCATCAAGTGGCTACATGTCACACTTCATATAATCTTTTTGCGGTCATGCTTCCACAGCATTCCCCACAAGGCAACAAGTCTTCCCATCCATAACACCGACATCACTAAGGCCGCAAAACACATCAAGAACCCATGACCAGGGTACAAAGTCTCTTTCACCGAATATCAATCCCAAGTGACACTGAAGATAACACCAGCTTACTCTGAACTTTGAAATCACTTTGTCTTGTTCTTCCGAGCTCATGAAATCCTTATAAACATCGGAGCTCAATCTCGATTCTTACTCCCAGTTACATACTGCTTCCCGCACCTAACAAACCAACATGAGGTAGTGCAAGAATTCCATCAGAACTTCCGAACCACCAATAGGGTGAACACTTCATCATATAGAAACTTTTTACTTGAGTGAATTCCCATTATTACCCAATCATGCAAATCCTTAAATAGTAGTCTATACTACCATAACCCTTCGGGGGGTACACCTGACAGGCCATAGCACTCAAATGTTCCCACATGAGATCCGTTACGACGGCCGACAAGCCTCGCACACACACTGGCACCAACCACATGCATAACTAAATCATAGCAAATGAACCGATGACTGCTGCACTGTGCCATTTCAACCATGGCTAATCAATTTATCTTCTTTTAACCATCTTCAATTGCCTCAAGAATAATAGCAACTTCCTTCAACCCATAAAAAATTCAACGCTCACTCATCCCGAGTGGACTTGAGTCACGAGACTAATGCTGCCTGAATCCCGCAACCCGTCTCATACCCTTCTAATAATCCTCTAGAATCCAGAGTTTATTTCTCTCACTCCTCCGATGCTATCATGCGTGTTGAAACACATCATAGAACATTCCACCCATCCTTTTTTTTCTCAAAAATTACTCTGCAAAATTTAGACTCTGGATCATACTGCTGCCTGAAACCCTTAACGCCGCATTCATAACTTTTGAACTCACTAGGACCGCTATTGAGAGTCACCCACTGCGACTGGCCCCAAATACAATCAACCCCAAGGCTCTCCTAGCACAGGAACACCCTTTTCAATGAAACACATGACTGAGTCACTAACCTTACAACTCGCCCATGCCTTAAGAATAAGTTCTAAATCTTCCAAGCCCAACCCTGGCCCGACATGGCCAACTTTTGCACATATTCATCAAATCCCACGCACAATTACTGTCTTACTCATTTCCCTTAGCTGAAATAACTTGCTAACACGCCGACAATACGCGACCCTATGCGAAGACAACCCTACGAACCAACTGCAGTTGGTGGGACTCCCCCACTTAGCTCGAAGCTACTCCTTGCACAACTCTAGACCCCGTCGGGATCCTTCTCCTTTGATAACACGATCTTGCTCAACCCATTCGTCCAATTCTTCCAAATTCTCTGTCTAGCGCTCCCTAAATACTCAGATCCTCTAGCATCCTTCACACATTCTACCTCCTACCGACTAGCCACTAGAACTTCTCACTGAGACCTGCCAACCCCGCCATCACTAAACTATTCACGGAAGACAACCCACTTGTGGAAATAACCCGCGGACACCTCCCAACGACGCTGAAATGAACGATGCCTATGACTTCAATACCCCATCCTACACCCTGCTTCATTTACCAATTTACTAGTCCGTTCGCTCCTCATGGACATCCATTAAACGTGTGACAATAACTTCGAATTCCAAGCTACGCTACCGTTTCACCCACTTTGCAACTACTCGACTTCCGCTTCTTTCACCTGGCCTCCTAGAAATGGAACCACCGCCCAGCCTCACTTCAGGATCAATCTCTGCCAACCGCATTCTTCAATGCTTCATTTCAATACCCTTGACCCCACTCAACCGAAGAACCCATAACACCGACAAATTAACACATTCCATTTGATAAATGACAACGATGACACTTCATAGGTGCATATCCCATCTCACTTGAAGACACAAAGTCTTACTACCTTATCAACCCCAGCCAGACCATTCATAACCCAAATGGCATTCCTCTACCGGCACAAAAGCACTGAAATCTTGAAAGCACACTTTGAGAAGACCACCCTTCAATCCATTAATCTCCCCCAACATACAGGAAAACGTTCTATCATCATATCGACACCGCACGACAATCAATGGCAAACATCATCACTACCCGAGCAGAGCCTTAAGGCTCCCAGAAACACAACTACTGAGCTGAAATAATATATTACCCTTTTGTAGGGCCATAACAACAGCCAAGACCAATTACACATGTAAGCATCTCGGATTACATTCGTAACACCATTTTCATTGCTCAAATTCCTTATCCATAGCAAGCGCTTCGCGACGCGTAAGATTAAGTAGGAATGAACATAGGCATAAGCCTCAAAGGAATAAATTCGCACGATGAAGAATCAAGAAGGCAAGTACTCCTAACAGCCCTATAGCCTCTCGAAGATAAGTACAGACGTCTCCGTACCGATTTGCGAGACTCTACTAGACTTGCTCATCACTCGTGAGACCTACGGGAACCTAGCGCTCTGATACCATGTTGTCACGACCCAAAATCCAACATAGGTCATGATGGCGCCAAACACCGGAGTCAGGCAAGCCAAAACATTAATTAATTGAAATAACTTTCCATTTTAAAACATTTATGAAAAACACTTCCTTTCACTTCATTACATAATAACCAAATAAAAGTCTGTTAATTAAAACAATGGTTTTAAGATATCACTTAAGCAATTATATCTCAATACATATCACAGAACCCAGTGTCACAAGTACATGAGCAATTTCTACGAATTCAACAATCATTACAAGCCTGTCAGAAATACAACTGAATAAGGAAATTTAAATTAAATAAATAGAGTGCAAAGGAGACTCTGTCAGCTGCGGATCGCCTCCGGATGATGCAGCTCGTCTAAGTCTCTGAATCCTCCACATTGCTATGAAATTACCTGTGCAGTAAAAATGCACAGCAAGTGTAGCATGAGTACAAAAACAACACGTAGTGACGAGAGGTTGACTTGACACTCACTAGGGTCCAACAATATAATATATTACAGAATATGATGAAGTACAATAGACATGTAGGACAGTGAGCATCAAATACGTATAAAGTATAGAAATCCAGGTAACTACTGAGAATAAACAACAATGTACACTTTCGTTTTTTTCCCAAATACATGTCAAGCCAATATCAATAAAACAGTACCAAATATTCATGCGCACACAAGGATAAGACAACCGGCCGGAGTCGAAGTAATATCTAACCACTGAATAGTCGTAAAAGCTTCCCCCGCTCGCGACTCATACCTGCGACTCAGGTGCTAACATATTTATACCAAATTACCATAAAGATCCCCTTGATCGCGAAACATACCGGCTTTTCGAGTGCTGGCACACTTATACTGAATATTATAAAGCTTCCCCGCTCGCGAATCATACCTGCGGCTCGGGTACTGACACATTTATACCAAATTACCATAAAGCTTCCCTCGATCGCGAATCATACCTGCGATTCGAGTGCTGACACACTTATACTGAATATTATAAAGCTTCCCCCGCTCGCGAATCATACATGTGACTCGGGTGCTGACACATTTCCACACAGTAAATCCGTATTTTTTCAAGAAAACCATTTTCTCAGGAAAGTGGTAAAATCCTTATTAAAAGAAACATGAAATATAGGTTTTGAAATCATTTGTTTTTGAAACTCATTTGTCAAGTTTAATGATATTCCACGATACAACCTAGTCCAGGTACACAAATATCCATAGAGAGATAAATTCTCTTTCTAGAAGATTAACAAGATGAACTTAAGCTTTATTTTAGATATTCAATTACATCTTCGATTATATTAGCTATTTAATATTACAAGCAGGATTATAGGTATAACACGTAGGGCATGCTAGTGGGTCCTAGACTACCCGGACATGAAATAATAGTAGCTACGCACGCACTCACGTCACCTCGTTCATGCGTAGCCCTCGAAGATAATAGCATGTATTGAATTAATTCGCCTAGGGGGACGATTCCCCCTCACAAAGTTAGAAAGGAGACTTACCTCACTCCGAAATTCAAACACTGGCTTCCAAGCCCCTCCGACGACTCCAACGGACAGACAACGCTCCGAAACTACCACATAATGGCAAAGCAATGAAAATTCATCCTAATACTCACAACAAATTCAGATAATATACTTTCCCAACCCCGCTCGGAGAAATGACCAGCATGCCCTCAGGCACACGTTCCCGGAAATCCGAAATTCTTGAAGGTACATGCTACCCATAGCTCTATTAGTTAATTCATGCAATTTACTCTACATTCCATACTCAAATTCGTCACTAAATTCCAAATTTACATTTTCTAGATTTCTTAAAAAATTTCCCAAATTCCTACCAATTTCCATGCCTAATCCATGCATATAATCTTGTATTCATCTAACAAACGGAAGGAGTTTACTTACCTTGATGCCTGACGAGAATCCCCCTTGAAATGCTCTCCAAAAATCGCACATGATAATGAAAAATGGGTGAGAAATGACATAAACTCGTCTTTAAAACATTATGCCCAGGCCTCTTCCGCACTTGCGATCCAGTGCCTGCTCCTGCGGCTCTGCACCTAGGGAAATTCAACCGCAGGTACGACTCTGACTTGACCCAGCAAATTCCCGCTCCTGTGATCCCTTCTTCGCACCTCCGATTTCGCAAGTGCGACCAATCTTCCGCACCTGCAGCCTCCTCAGCTCCAACCCCAATCTCGCAGCTGCGGTCAAAGCCTCGCAGGTGCGATTACGCCAGATGACAGCAACCTTCAGCCTTGTTCGACTTCAAATATTGATCCGTCAATCAACCGGAGTCCACCCGGGGCCCCCGAGACCCCGTTCAATCACACCAAACTGACCCAAAACATGACGCGGACTTGCTCGAGCCCTCACATCACGTCAAACAACGCCGAAATCACGAATCTCACTCAAATCCAATTCTTTAAGAACTTAGATTTCAAACTTCTACATCCGACGTCGAGACCTATCAAACCACACCTGATTGACCTCAAATTTTGAACACAAGTCATATTCAGGATTAAGGCCCTGTTCTAACTTCTGGAATCGTATTCCGAACTCAATATCAAAACTTCCACTTTCGGTCGGATTTCTCAAAAACCTTCAAATTCCTATCTTTTATCAAATGACATCAAGATGACATACGGACATCCAAATAAACTTCTGATCGCACTCCCAACTCCAGAATCACCATACGAAGTTGTTCCTAGACTCGAAATCCCAAATGGCAATCAACGACACTGAAATGAACTTCAAGCCCAAATTTATGAAATTCTTCTAAAATGCTAACTCACACAATATACGTCGAAATGCTCCCGGGTTATCCAAAACCCGATACGAACATACGCCCAAGTCTGAGATCTTCATACGAACTTGCTGGATCCTTCAAATCCTGATTTGGAGGTCGTTTACTCAAAATTCAAATCTTAGTTGATTTCTCCAACTTAAGGCTTCTGAAATGAGAATTTTCTATCCAAATCAATTCTAAACTTCCTGAAATTCAATTCCGACCACGCCCACGGGTCATAATGCCTGAAACGAATTTTCTCACGACTTCAAACCGCTAAACGACACACTAGAGCTCAAGATGACCGGTCGAGTCGTTACACATAGGCTCACAACCACAACCTAGCCGGCATGGTCACAGGGTCACAATCAGAATCTGCTCGGCATGTTCACATGCTCACAATCACAATCTGCCCGACATGGTCATAGGCTCACAATCACAATCTGCCTGGTATGATCACAATTTTCCCGACATGATCACTGGCTCATAATATTAACATGGAAAAAAATAATACAAGAACACACGGGCATGATCGATAAATGTCATGTTTTGTACTCATGAGCTAGCATAAGTGGGATGCTACAGTATATGCTTGTGCGAGGGTACTACTGTAGCCCAAGTCAATAACTAATATTTAGGACATCAAGTAGCTCATCGAAGCAACATAAAAAGTCATGTAAGTTGTATCAAAAACACCAGGAACAACACACCATCACACGAAAATCACCAACACATCGCTCCAAACCATCACACATTATCCCTGACATTGCCACCCTTATCTCTCTAATAGCCACCCGTATCACTCCGCCCTGACAATATAGTTAGCCATTCTTATCTCTCCAATAGACACTCTTATAACTCCATACAATAGCTATCTGTATCACTCCATGTAGTAGCCACCCATATCACTCTATCTAATAGACATCCTTACTATTTTGTTTAATAGCCACCCTTATCACTCCACCCGGTCAATAACACAATAGCCACCCGTATCACTTCATGCATTAAACAACAATAATATACCATCCGTATGCATCATATAACAACAACGGTGAAATGCCCCCCTTATACTCTGCGTAACAATTATCAAATCACATAATAATACACAAGTGCTATCATCACAACAACACAACATATCACTCATATCACAAGTTCCCGTAGGCCACAACCTTTCTAGGGATTCAACGATAAGAATATTTTCACAACAAATAGCCTACGGCTCAAGAAAATGTATATAGAATCTCAATAACAACAAAATGAACGGAAAAGTAACTGAACAAGGAACAACACCTCCTTTAAACACAACGTCAATTAAAAATTGATTAACGACTCTCGATACTTCAATACCAATTAATTTTTTAAGGATAAACTCAATAGTGAAAGTATCTCCATGAAATGGCAACTCCGGATTCTAGTGTATAAATTAAGCTAACAATGAAGGTGTTGACACGAACTAGCACTGCGTCTAAAGGCATGCGAATAAACTAGCAACAACAAATATCATGTAACAATAATGTCACGTCCCCAAATCCTAAACCGGTCGTGATGGAGCCTATCGTGGAATTAGGCTACCCAATAATCACATAATTACAATTTCTTTCAAAAATCCCAACTATTTTCAAACATTTCATAAAGTATATAGAATTATTGAATCCATTAGCAAAAATAGACGGCTAAACAGTCTAAACCATCCCCAAAATCCGGAGTGAACATGTCATGAGCATCTAAGAAATATGCCAAAAGTTATACTATTATAATACAAAACCTACGAACGAATAACTACATACAATATAAGAAGGGAAAACAGAGATGATGCGCATGCTGAAAAACAACCTCTATATCCCAAACTCCGGCTCCGCATGGAGTAGATGGCAAACGCTCAGTATCAGCACATGTATCTGCACATAGGGGTGCATGGAGTAATGTGAGTACGCCAACTCAGTAGTAATGAAAATAAATCAAGTCTAAGCGGCAAGAAACACATAAAAATCAAATCATCAATTCACAATATGCACAACGTTTCTTTTCAACAATATATACATATATATGTATGAGAATCAACATGCCTTAAAAACAAACTTCAGTAAAATCCTTTTAAAAATGTGTTTTCCAACAATTTCAGAAATAAAAATACCTGAAGAATTTAGTGTAAAATGAAATAAGTCATAAATAGCCCCTCGGGAAGAACATGAATCATAAATCGCCCCTCCGGTAGAACATCACTCAGCACCTCACAGCTACTTAGTATCAGCCCCTCGGGCAACCTCCCAGTAACTCATCACTCGACACTCGCACTCAGTAGGTACCTGCGCTCACTAGGGGTGTGTACAGACTCCGGAGGGGCTCCTTCATCCCAAGAACTAATATCAAGCCACCTCGTGGCGTATCATATCCTCACAACCAGGCCCTCGGCCTCACTCAGTCAGAACCTCTCAAAAGCTCCTTGGGCGTGTCAGTAAAACGGGGTACTCGACCCAAGACATCATTTTTATATCTCAAAATAGTGTAAATAAGGCTTGGTTTCGAAAAGAGTTAAGTGCACAATATTAATGAGTGTAAATCATAAATCAACAGTGAGGAAATAGCAGTAAAAATCCCCCAAGGGGTCTAAACAAGTCGGCACGAGGCCCCAAACACGGCTTATAGCCCAAATATAGCAATAGTCTTTAGAAAACAACTTAACATATGATTTAGAGTAAAATACGCAACTCGATAGTTGCCGCGGAGAGAACCAAGTCCAATCAAAAATTCAGTGCACGCCACATACTCGTCATCCGATATGTGCGGCATTCTAAAAACAGTGAGAAATATGAAGTCCGGGGTTTCATACCCTCATGGCCATTACTTACCTCTACCGGGCCACAATATTAATGCGCGATGCTCTTGCCCCTAAAATTTTCTCCCGATTCCTCCAAATCTAACCAAAACCAGATTAACATCATCAATATATGCTAAAGGAACAAAATCCAATCGAAAACTATCAATTTATACAAAATTCTCGAAACTCGGCCAAACCCGAGCCCTGAGCCCACGTCTCGGAATTATATAAAATTTACATCACTAGAATCCTCATCTTCCCATGATTCTATACATACCAAAAACACCACAATCGGACTACAATTGCCCACTCAAATCACCAAAATAATTTCCAAAATTTTCCTCCCATTCTTCCCAACTTTTCTACTTTAATTCCTCAAATTTCAAGTCTAATCCATGACAAAATAACATATAAATGAGTTTCACAATCCAGGAACTTACCTCCACTGAAGACCTTCGAATTCCTCCTTCAATTTGCTCTCAAACAAGCTCAACCCGCATGCAACAATGGAAGAAATGACAACAATTTTGCGGAGGCACCTATTTATATTTTCTTACCAGTTAATCCGCACCTACGAATAATTCTTCGCACCTGCGGACCCGCACTTGCGGTCCGAAGTGCACACCTATGAAATCCCTCTAACAGTCCAATTCTTGCACCTACGAGTCCTTTTCTACACCTGCGGCTCCGTAGGTGCGGCCCATGCTTCGCATTTGCGGATTCCTCCTGCCTGGCCTCTTTTCGTACCTGCGGCCACGCACCTGCGGCTACCCATCCGCAGGTGCGGCCACACCAGTAAATTAACACCAACAACAATTTGCTGCAATTTTCTAAGTTCAAACCTCCACTAACCATCCGAAATCAATCCCGAGCCACTCGGGGCCCCAACCAAACATACCAACAGACCCCATAGCATCATTCAAACTTCGTCGAGCCTTTGAAACACCAAAAAACAATACAAAACACCAAAATTACATCAAATTCAAGCCTATGAACTTTGGAACTTGTAAATTTCGCCAATGATGCCGAGACCAACCAAAACACATCAGATTGACATGAAATTTTGCACACATATCCAAAATGACATTATCAACCTATTCCAACTTCCAGAATTCCATTCCGACACTAATAGTCTATTTTCCACTGCCGACTGGAAATAATAAAAAACTAACTTTCGTCAATTCAAGCCTTATTCTACATCGGACATTAAAACTTCATTGCGAACACACTCCTAAGTCCCAAATCACCTAACGAAGCTATCCGAGTCATAGAATCCGTATTCCGAGGTCGTTCACCAATAAGTCAACTCCCAGTTGACTTTTTTAACTATTAAGCTTATTTAAGAGACTAAGTGTCTCAATTATCACCACGACCACTCTAAACCCAAACCAATCGGCCCAACATCACATAAATAGGCTAAGCAGCATACGATAAAGCAGAAACGGGGGAAACGGGGATAATATCACGGAACAACCGGCTGGGTCGTTACAAATAATCTCAACGAAGAGCAATTCAACAATAAAATAAATCACATAATGGTAAGAGTGGCAACAACTCCAAAAAATCATATAAGAGTAAACTCGACAAGTAAAAAATGTGACATCTAACGACAACTTCAAATAAAGCATGTGATAGTACACATGATGAATACAACATATAACATGTGCTCAAAATTCCAAGTAATTACATAAAAGATGCCTAAGAATCTAGACCGGTCAATTTCCACATATAAGCCTGGGTATGTACTTGTCACCTCACGTGCATGGCTTGTAACGACCCGGTCGATCGTTTTGAGCTCTAGTGCGTCGTTTGGCAGTTTGAGGCATCGAGTAGCTTAACTTCATGAATTGTACGTATGGTCAGAATTAAATTTTGGATGTTCGGAGTGGTTTGGAAGAAAAATTCTAAATATGAAAGGTTTAAGTTGGAAGAGTTGACTAAGGTTTGACTTTTGAGTAAACGACCTCAAAATAGAAATTTGAAGGTTCCACTAGGTTTTTATGAAAATTTTGGAATTGAGCGTATGTTCGGGTTGAGTATCGAGTGGTCCAGAAGCATTTAAGCGCTTATTATGGAAATATGGCATTTTGAAGGTTTAGAATTTCATAAGTCGGGTTTGAGGTGGATTCTGATGTTATCAATGTCTGTTTGAGGTTTTGAGCCTTGGAATAGGTTTGTATCATGATTTTTGAGTTGTACGCAAAATTTGGCATCATTTCAGAATGTTTAAGCATAACTCGGACGTGTTCGGCAAAATGTGAAGGTTGGAAAGTTGAAAAAAAGGTTTTGGCCGTCGATTCATAATTTTGATGATGTTCGACGTGATTTGAGGCTTCGACTAAGTTCGTATCATGTTTTAGGAGGTGTTGGTATATTTGGATGGGATCGCGGGGGCCTCGTGTTTGAAATAGATTAAAATTGAAATTTAAAATTGAGGAAATGTTGGTTTTTGCCAATTGCTAGTGAGACCGCACCTGCGGAAATTTGGGCGCAGGAGCAGAGCCGCTGAAGTGGACTGCTCAACGTACAAGTGGGAGAGGGGTGTGTGAGGAAGCTTCGCAGAAGCAACGATTGGACTGAACCTACAACGGCGCATGTTCGACTTTTTGGAACGTAGAGGAGCACAAAAGCGAGGGTGCTTGTTGCACCCGCGATGTCACAGGAGCGGGGCCGATTCCGCAGGTGTGAATGGCGGGCTCCAGTGCTTATTCACAAAAGCGGAATTTTGTTCGCACATGCGATGCTGCAGGTGCGGCTACTGTTCCACCTGTGCAAAAATATCGCTAGGCATAACTGTTATAAGAATGTGATTTCGCTCTTCTTCTATCATTTTCACTTGATTGGGCTACTTTTGGGGTTCTTGAAGAGGATATTGTTGTCATCCATTGTGAGGTAAGCGATTACTACCTATTGTGAGTTAAATACATGAAGTATATACGGATTTATACATGAAAATTTATGAAAATTGTAGAATTTTGAAAGAAACCTAGAAATTGGTATTTTTGGATTGAACTTGGAATTGGGAATAAATCATACATTTGAGTTTGTAATGTTATGGGTAAAGTTTATCTTCGAAAATATTCAGAATCCGGGCTCGTGTGCCCAAGGGTTGAGTTTATTGACTTTTAAATCGGATTAGGAAATTGTTATAAATTGATTTATTATGAGTATTAAAGTATCTTATTATTTGTTTGCACATTGTTTGACTAGTTTTGGAGTGACATGCATCAGTTTGAGGTGTTAGAGTAGCGTTGGTGCGGTGAGGGAAATTTCCCCTGTGGCTATTATATTCTTATGTGCTACATATTGTTGGAGCTACGGACATATGAGCTGACGAGTGTCCATGCATATGCTAGAGTTCCTTATTATGTCAAGGTAGACTTAGGTTCACACCATGTTTTAATTTGTATTACTTGAGTTATTCTTGGTTGTATTATTCCAATATTTCGGGTTGCGACCTGAGACTAGGCTTGCGTAAGGTTATAGACTCTCTATTGTAGAGATTTGACGAGCTCCTTTATTAACCGCAAAATAATTGTATTTCCCCTTAATAAATTCACGCGCGTTGTGCATTTTCATTGAAAAGATCCTTAACATTTCATAACTCACATGTATCTTCGTAAGAGGGGTCAAGGACTCGTTAAAGTATCATATTCTCATGGGAGCGCGCCGTTTGACTCAGGAGTATAATAATTGGATCTATGGTTCGTTTCGTTTCTAGCCACGGCAGTGTACACGTTATTATGGGATCGGGTCGTACGCCTCGGCATTTCTATAAATAATCTTATGGGATCGGGCAGTTTGCCTCGACAGTGTCATGCGTAATATTTGGCAAGAGCCATCGTATCCGTGAGTTTTTCTATTTTGAGTTGTGACGATCTATCTGGTGGAAACAATTTTCCATATATACTCCGGTTGAGGAGGTAACCGATAATTACGGGCTTGCGTTTACGGTTCGGAGGAGTATCATACCACGTACCTATATTTGTTTATGCTGTTTACTTTCCTACCGTATAATTTGTTTACATTCTACCGTATTTGATTTATTAGACCACTAGTAAGTGTATGTCGATCCCTCGTCACTACTTCTCCGGGGTTAGGCTAGATACTTACTAGGTATACGCTGATTTATGTACTCATGCTACACTTGCTACACTTATTGTACATGTACATATATATGCTTGGTGGTCTTTTGGGCGCAAGGCCTGGCTGTTGCAGGGACTTTACGGTGAGATGCATTCCATGTTACGATCCGCAGCCTACAGAGTCTCCATAAGAGTTATTTATATTCTCATGTCTAACTTGTATTCCAGACAGACGTTGTATTATTATGTCACTCCTTAGTAGATGCTAATGAACACGTGACACAGGTATTGGGGGTTCCTACTAGATGTTCATTATTGTAGTTCACATAATTATTATCGTTTCACCTTGTAATTTATATTTTATACGGAAATTGGAAATAAAATCACGGGTTTTCTACGAGTGCCATGTTTTACTCTACTTATTCAATGGGATTCATGATTTTGAAAATAATAAAATGAGTAACTAAGTTTATTAATCACCGTTAGCTTACCTAAAGGTGGCGCTAGGCGCCATCACGACCTATAGTGGATTTTGGATCGTGATAGCTTGGTATCATAGATCTAGGTTCACTTGGGCATCACGAGTAATGAGAAAGTCTAGTAGAGTCTTGCGGATCAATACAGAGGCGTTTGTACATATCTTCAAGAGGATTTTATTGATTTTGTGGTAGTTGTACCTTGTGTAGCGTCATTGGAAGATGCCGGTATGGAATTCCACAAAGTGGGCTATCTCCTATGAACATTATAGCAGTTGCGTGATTTGTATTAAGTTTCTACTTACTACCCAGCAGGAGGTCGAGTATGCAATTGTGACTGATAAATTCAGATTCATGAAAGGTTAACAAGAGACTATGAGAAATTTGGTGGGTTGATGGTTCAAGATCATGGTAATTTAGAGGGAGGAATCTTTGTGGGTTCTACATTTACGTGATGGTAGCTTAAAGCTAAGTTCGGGAGCCGACTGTCTACGATTGGATCGCGTGGTTGTATGCTCTTACAGTTTCTAGTTATTTGTGCATTGGTGTATTATTTATGAATAAGAAAGGAAAACATCAGGAGTAATTCAGGCAAAGAACTTGATGAATGTGTGACTTACTTCGCCTTATCGATTCATGTACAACTTTTTGGAAGACTCAGAATTTATGCTTCTTGTGGGTGTGATGTGCAAGGAATATAATTCATTTGGTTTCTTCTTTGAGAGTGTTCATGTTCTAAAAAGCATTGGAGTTTGATTATATTTAAGACTAGGTCAGAGTGGGTGGCTCTCTATAGTTGTTCTAATGGGTTCAAGGATGTATGCGCAGTGCCTAAGGATTTTGGATTCGTTATGTGGATAAAAACTAGGATTTTGCAACTGAATGTGAAGAATACTTGGAGAATATTCTATGTTATAATCGGGGCAGTGGGGTAGTATTTGAGGAACAGGAGGAATAGTTTCGGATTTTCTGAAGGTCCTTCTGAATGGGTGTACCAGTTGGATATGCTACTGTGCGCATGATGAGGGTATGTGATGGTAAATTGATATTGAGACGATGTGGTCTTGTTAATTGGGTCACTCATGATGAATCTTGTTGGGTTTCGTTATGTTTTGAATGGAGCTATTATTATTTCTAAGTCAAGTCAAAAGTAAATTGGAAGAAGGGAGGTCGGTTGGTAATGGTTGAATCAACATGATTGTTGCAATGGTCAGTTCCTTCGGCTTGTTAAGTTATAGCCACCATAATTTGATTGATATAGAAGGTATTTGATTCAAATGGCCTTGTTTTGTAAATGGATCCCAGAAGAGTAAAGGCGGTTTAGACCATGACTTGAGGTTTGTATTTTTTGCGGTCATGGAAATTTAGTTGCGGTTCTTCTGAAATTAGTTAAGTGAAAGGTTTCTAGACAATGAAATGTTTGTTATACCAGGGTTTCAGGGGTCATAATGAAGTTCTTGTACTATCGCGTAGCGGCATGAGATGTGTAGTGAGCGATATGGAAATTGGATGTTGAGGATCAAGGTTACAATTCTGTTTTGTTAGGAATGTCTCGAGCTCAGGAGCGGGGGAAAGAATTCAGATGGCTAGAGTAAGCTGGCATTATGTTAGTGTCGCCTGAGAATGGTGTTCTGTGGAAGAGGCATTGTGTATTGTTTTGTGGATTCTTGATTTGCTTTACAGAATTAGTACGGTTAGTGGTTTGGAGGTGCAGACTTTGCTACATGGTGCGGAAGTTGTGGAGGCGTATCCCGCGAGAAAATGTATAACTGTGACATATTAGTCACTTGATTGTTAAAGATTGAAACAAAGAATGGAGATAATGGTACTGTCATTAATGTCAGAGCTTATGCTTAGAAGGCGCTCTATTCCTTTAGTGGTGAATGGCATGAGTTTTTTCCGGATTGGGACGGCTCCTCGTGTGTATTGTGAAAAGGAAAATTGTGGATCCTTGAATGGTTGTTGGCCCAGTATGGGATGATTAGAATCACCTTGGGGTCTTTTGGTGGGTCTAGTGTGAATGTGTGCTCTACGTCAGGTCGGATGTGTTCATTCAGTATAACATTGCTTACCGAGGAGTCTTCCAGTGTTGGGTGTTATTCATCTTGTCAGTTATTCTTTGTAATACTCAATTATGCCATATGGGTTGTGAGACAACTTGATTATCCGCACGTGTGCTTTGACCCTATGTAGCTTATGGTGTTATAAGAGCAAGATGGTGTAACAACCCGACCGGTTATATTGTGCATTAGTGCGTCGATCAGTGGTTTGAAGTTGTGAGCAGCTTCTTTTCAGGTATTATGACCCGTGGGCGTGGTCAGAATTGAATTCCAGGAATTTTAGAATTGATTTGGGAAGAAAATTCCCATTTTAGAAGCCTGAAATTGGAGAAATAAACTAAGATTGGAATTTTGAGTAAACGATCTCCGAATCAGGATTTGAAGGTTCCACCAGGTCAGTATGATGATTTCAGACTTGGGTATATGTCCGGATCGGGTTTTGGATAGCCCGGGAGCGTTTCACCGTATAACGTGGAAGTTAGCATTTTAGAAGGATTTCATGAATTTGGGGTTGAAGTGCATATCAATGAGGTTCATGTCCGTTTGGGATTTCGAGTATGGGAATAGCTCCGTATGGTCATTCTGGAACTGGGAGCGCAATCGGAGGTTAATTTGGATGTCCATAGGTCATTTTGGAGTTATTTGGCTAAAGATAGAAATTTGAAGGTTTTTGGGAAATCCGGCCGAAGGTGGAAGTTTTGATATCGAGGTCGGAATGCGATTCGGGAAGTTGGAGAAGGTCCGTAATGTTGAATACCACTTGTGCGCAAAATTTGAAATCAATCGGACGTGATTTGATAGGTTTCGACATCGGATGTAGAAGTTTGGAATTCGAATTTCTTAAAGAGAATTGAGTGTGATTTGTGATTTCGGCATCTTTTGATGTGATTTGAAGCTTCAAGAAAGTTCGTGGGATGTTATGGGACAAAGTCGTGTTTTTGGACGGGGTCCTGGGGTGTATCGGGTGTGTTTCGGTGTAGTTTTGGGTCATTTCGAAGTGATTTGCTATTGCTGGTTTCTGGTGATGATGGTGTCCTATGTGATCGCATCATTAGCTGTGTGATCACGGAGAAGGAACTGAGGGGCGATGGTTTTGGCTTATGCGATCGCAGGTTCTGGTGTGCGATCGCGGTGAAGGGCTGGACAGGCTTCTGCGATCGCATGCGGGGAGCTGCGATCGCGGAGAAGGAATTTGGAGGGCTGCTTGTTGGCCTACGCGATCGTAGGAGGTCCAATGCGATCGCGGAGAAGGCTGGGGCTTGACCTATGCGATCGCAGAGAGGAAAGATCTGGACAGTGTTGTTTAAAACGACATTTTTGGCAATTCTCTTTCTTTTTTTAAAAGCTATGGACGAATTTTGATAGATTTTCAAGGGGGATTTAATCAAGCTACAGAGGTAATAGGATTCTACTCATTTCTACGATTAATACAAATTTATTACATGGTTTTGATGTGAGAATTGAGGAAAAATTTGGGAAATATTGAAGAAACCTAGAATTATGGGAATTTGGATTTTAGCCACGAATTGAGCATGAATATTGTAAGAAATTGTATGTTTGTGTTAGTAACTCTATGTAGGGTATATCTTCGAGAAATTTTGTATTCCGCGCACGTGGGCCCGAGGGACTTTTAGTAATTTCACCGAGCAGAGTTGGGAAAGTATATGATTTGGAATTGCTGCAAATATTAGAGTATATTTTCATTAGTTTTTCGTTGTTTGGATAGGTTCGGAGCATTGTGCGATGTTTGGAGTCATCGAAAGGGCTTGGAGTATGGTTAAAGAATTTCGGAGCAAGGTAAGTCTCCTTTCTAACTGTGTGAGGGGGAATCATCCCCCTAGGTGAACTAATTAAGTATATGCTATTATCTTCTGGGGCTACGTACGCACGAGGTGACAGGAGTCTGTGCGTAGCTACTATTATGCCATGTCCAGGTAGCCTAGGACCCACTACCATGCGTTATGCGCGTACCTGTAACCCTGCATGTATCACTGAACTGCTAATATGACCGACAACATAATTAAATGTTTAAAAGAAAGCTAGAGTTCATATTGTTAATCTTCTGAAAAGAGAATTCGTTTTCGCTGTGAATATATGTGTACCTAGACTAGGTCGTATTGAGGAATACCATTAAACTTGACAAATGAGTTTCAAAACATAGATTTCCAAACCTATATTGCATATTTCTTTAATAAAGATTTTACCACTTTCCTGAGAAAAACGGTTTTCTTGATAAAAATATGAGTTTATTTTGTGGATATGTGTAACTTTGGGTGCTTGAGTAATTCGCGAGCAGGAAGACCCGGTATTTGTGTATGTATCCTTATGAGCACCTGAGTCGCATGTATGATTCGCGAGCAGGCTAGTCGTATTATATTGAGAGGTGCACTTTCGGGACGGGCCGGGTCCCTCGGCAGTGCACAGAGAGGATTATTATATTGAGAGCCACACTTTTGGGATGGGCCGATCGATCCTTTGGTAGTGCGTAGAGAGATTGAATGATGCACTTTTGGGATGGCCCGATCGATCCTTCGAAAGTGCATAGAGAGACTGAGAGCCACATTTTTGGGACGGGCCGATCGATCCTTCGGCAGTGCGTAGAGAGGTTGAGAGATGCACCTTTGGGATTGGCCGATCGATCCTTCGGCAGTGCCTAGATAGGTTCACTATCTTATGACTCCGGCCGTTTGTCTTACTCTTGTGTGCGCATGACTATTTTGTACTATTCTATTGGTATTGGCTTGACATGTATTTGGGAAAAAATAGAAGTGTACATTGTTGTTTATTGTCAGTGATTACCTGGATTTTTGTACTTGATATGTACTCGTTGCTCACTGGCTTACATATATACTGTATCTCATCATATTCTGTCATATATTATATTGTCGGACCCTAGTAAGTGTCTAATTTGACCTCTCGTCACTACCTCTCTGAGGTTAGGCAGGCGACTTACTGAGTACACGTTGCTTTTGTACTCGTGCTATACTTGCTGTGCATTTTATTGCACAGGTACTTCCATCGAAATGTGGAGGATTCGGAGACTTAGGCGAGATGTACCATCCGGAGGCGATCCGCGGCTGGCAGAGTCACCTTATACTTTATTTATTCATTTTTTAATTTCCTTGTCGAGTTGTATTTCGGATAGGCTTGAAGTGATTGTATAACTTCTTAGAAATTGCTCATGTACTTATGACACCGTGTTCTGGGGATGTGTTGGGGTTTACTTCTTTAAATTGAATTGATGTGCTGTCGTATTTAAGTTTACTAAAATATATTTATTTGATTATGAAATGCATGAAAAGGTAACGATTTCAAAAGTTAAAACTAGAAAGTTGTTTCAATTAATTAATGGTTTGGCTTGCCTGACCTTGTGTCCGGCGCCATCACGACCTTAAGGATTTAGGGTCGTGACAACATGGTATGTACTTATCTAGTAGAGTCTTGCGGATCAGTACAGAGACGTCTGTACTTATCTTCGAGAGGCTATAGGGATTTTAGGAGTACTTCCCTTCTTTATTGTTCATTGTGCGAGTTGATTCCTTTGAGGCTTATGCCTATGTTCATTCCTACTCAATCTTACGCGTCGCGAAGCGATTTCTATGGATCAGGAATTTGAGGAATAGGAATGGTGCTACGAATGTAATTCGAGCTGCTTCCATGTGTAAATGGTCGTGGTTTTTATTATGGCACTGCGAAAGGGTAATATGTTGTTTCAGCTCAGTAGCTGTGTTTCTGGGAGCCTTAAGGCTGTGCTCGGGTAGTGATGATGGTTGCAATTGATTGTCTCACGGTGTCGATATGATGATAGAACGTTTTCCCGTATGTTGGGGAAGATGAATGGTTTGAAGGGAGGTCTTCTCAGAGTATGATTTCTAGATTTCAGTGCTTTTGTTCCGGCAGAGGGAAGGCAATTGGAGTACTAATGGCTCGGTTGGGATTGATAAAGTAGTAAGACTTGGTGTCTTCAAGTAAGATGGGGTGAGCACTTGTGACATGTAGTCGTCGTCATTGATCGAATGGAATGTGGTAGGCTCATTCGTGCTATGGTTTCTTCGATTGCGTGGGGTCAGAGTATTGAGGGGAAGTATCGATGAATGCGATTGGCAAAGAATGATCCTGGAATGAGGCTAGACGATTGTTCCAGTTCTAGGAGGCTAGGTGTAAGAAGCGGAAGTCGAGCAATCGCAAAGTGGGGGAGCGGCAGCACAACTTGGATTTTTGAGATATTTTCGCACATTTAATGGATGGCCATGAGGAGCAGACGGGCTAGTAAGTTGGTAAATGAAACAGGGCGTAGATGGGGTATTGAAGTCGCAGAGATCGTGCATTTCAGCGTCGTTGGGAGGTGTCCGCGGGTGATTTCTACAGGTGGGTTGTCTTCTGGGGAGAGGTTAGCAATGGTGGGTTGGCAGGTTCTGTTAGGGGTCCTAGTGGCTAGTCGGTATGAGATAGAATGTGTGAATGATGCTAGAGAATTCGAGTAGTTAGGGAGTGCTAGCAAGAGAATTTTGAAGATTTGAACGGATTGGCTGAGCAAGATCGTGTTATCAAAGGAGGAAAGATCTTAGCCGGGTCTAGAGTGGTGCAAGGAGTAGCTTCAGGCTAAGTGGGGGGGTCCCACCATATGCAGTTGGGTTGTAGGATTGTCTTCGCATGGGGTCGAGGATTTTCAACGTGTTGGCGAGTTGTAAAGATAGTGACTTAGTCACGTGTTTCATTGAAAAAGGTGTTCCTGTGCTAGGAGAGCCTTGGAGTTGATTGTATTCGGTGCCAGTTAGAGTGGGTGACTCTCAATAGCGGTCCTAGTGAGTCCGAAAGTTAGAAATGTGGCAATTAAGGATTTCAAGCAACAATATGTTCGAGAATCGAACTTTTGCAGACTAATCTCTGAGAAAAATGAGGACGGTTGGAATGTTCCATGATATGTTTTAGCATGCAAGATAATATTGGAGGAGTGAGAGAAATAGACTCCGGATTGACGAAAAGATTATCAGAAGGGTATGAGACGGGTTGCGGGTTTTGGGCAGCATGGTCTCGTGAATCAAGGTCACTTGGGATGAGTGAGGGTTGACTTTGTTATGGGTTGAAGGAAGTTTTTATTGTTCCTGAGGCAATTACTGATGATTAAAAGAAGATAGATTGATTAGCCATGGTTGGAATGGCACATTTGCGGCATTGATCGGTTCCTTTGATGTGATTTGGTTATGCATGTGGTTTGTGACGGTGTGTATGGGGCTTGTCAGCCATCGTAATGGATTTCATGAGGGAGAATTTGAGTGCTATGGCCTGTCAGGTATATGCGGATCTCGAAAGGGTTATGGCGGTATAGAATACCGCTTAAGATTTGCATGATTTGGATGATAATGGGAATTCACTCGTGTGTTGAGATGGTACTCTTGAACTGAGTCAAGTAAAAAGTTTCTATATGATGAAGTGTTCACCCTTTTGGTGGTTCGAAAGTTATGATAGAATTCTTGCGCTACCTCATGTTGGTATGTTAAGTGCGGGAAGCAGTATGTAACTGGGAGTAAGAATCGGTGTTGATGAGGATGTCATGAGCTCGGAAGAGCAAGACAAGTGGTTTGAACGTTCAGAGTAAGCTGGTGTTATCTTCAGTGTCACATGGGATTGATATTCGGTGAAATAGGCTTTGTACCCTGCTCATGGGTTGTTGATGTGTTTTGCGTCCTTAGTGCGGCCGGTGTTATGGATGTGCAGACTTGTTGCCTTGTGTGGAAGGTCGTGGAAGCATGACTGAGAAAAGATTGTATAAAGTGTGACATATAGTCACTTGATGGATTTCAGATTTGGACCGAGTATGAAGAAGTGCAATATTGCTTAAATTGAGAATTTATGCCTGGAGGGCGTTCGGTTCAGTTGATTATGGATTTTGGGTTGTTAGTCCTGTTGATGACGGTTCTTCTCGAGTATTATGAGAAAAACTAGGGTTAATGTGGACTCAGGTAAAAACTAATAGCTAAGTTTGGTACAAGCAAGGTGGCTCGATGTTTGTGGATGGATTTATATATGATTATGGGCTTCATGTGAGCCAGGCATGTTCCTTTCAGTAGAGCATCTTTTCATGGAAAGATATTGGAACATCGGGTGTTGTTCAGTCTTCGTCAAATTCATGTGTTATTGTGATTGTGCTGTGTGAGTTGTGAAACAACTTTGATAATTTCTTATGTGTTGAGGTCCCACGTAGCGAGGATGTTATGTGAGCAGGATAGCTCTTGAGATCCAGAGCATATGTATATATATATATATATATATATCGCACCTCAGTTGTGCTTAAGTTTTGTAGCCTATGGCCTTATCAGTCTCCCCATGATGGTATTATGCAGTTAGCGTGCTTATGATCGATATTCAGTAAATTGTAATAGTGAGCAAATCAGCTCTGTATATATATTTCCTTATGTGAGTTTTATGTCATTTGGATCGGGTGGCACGCCGCCACGAGTATGTTATTTGGATCAGGTGGCATGCCGCCACGAGTGATGTTATTTGGGATCGCGTGGCACGCCGCCACATGTATGTTATATGGATCAGGTTGCGCGGCGCAACAGTGTGATGATGAGTAAGGTTCCTATATTTATTTTCTTTTGTTTTAACTCCTAGTTTCTGATTAGGATTCATACTAGTTGTGTGAGCTGAGTAGTTCTGCCCTGAGTCGTTTCTTATAATCATGTTCAAGTTATGACCTATTGGGCGATGTAGTATCATGTGAGGTTGTTGGTCATGTTGGGATGGTTTGTTGTCTGAGCAGTTCGTACTTGGTGAGACGAGATTATCGGATCAGGAATCAGATGATGAGTTGTGCGGTGCATGGTGCCGATTCAGCAAGCGTATGCAGTTATGATCTGGTATATCGTGTGCTAGTTGATGCAATGCTAGAGAAATTTTAGGTGTTCGAATGAATTCTTAGCTTATTATATGGATAAATAAGAAAACTCTAGATTTGATCAAGCAATTGTGCTCGTCTGTGTTGTGGTAGCACGGACAGGTGCTCAAGATGTTAAACAGTGATTTCAGGAAGCTTCAGAGCAGTTCTTAGCATGTTCGAGGACGAACGTCGGTTTAAGTGAGGGAGAATGTAACGACCTGACCGGTTTTTTTGTGCTCTAGCGCGTCGTTCAGTGGTTTGAGGTCGTGAGCAGCTTTGTTTCAGGTATTATGACCCGTGGGCATGGTCATAATTGATTCCAGGAAGTTTAGAATTTATTTGGAAAGAAAATTCCCATTTCAGAAGCCTTAAGTTGGAGAAATCAACTAAGATTGGAATTTTGAATAAACGATCTCTGAATCAGGATTTGAAGGTTCCAACAGGTTTGTATGCTTATTTCGGACTTGGGTGTATGTCCATATCGGGTTTTGGATAATCGGGGAGCGTTTCGGCGTATATCGTGAAAGTTAGCATTTTAGAAGGATTTCATGAATTTGGGGTTAAAGTAAATATCAGTGAGGTTGATGTCCCTTTCTGATTCCGAGCCTGGGAATAGCTCCGTATGGTGATTCTGGAATTGGGAGCGCCATCGAAAGTGAATTTGGATGTCCGTAGGTCATTTTGGAGTTATTTGGCTAAAGATAGAAATTTGAAGGTTTTTGGGAAATGCGACGGAAAATGGACGTTTTGATATCGAGGTCAAAATGCAATTCTGGAAGTTGGAGCAGGTCCATAATGTTGAATACGACTTGTGCGCAAAATTGAGGTCAAACAGACATGATTTGATAGGTTTCGGCATCGGATGTATAAGTTTTGAATTCGAAGTTCTTAAAGAATCGGAATTGAGTGCGATTCATGATTTCGGCATTGTTTGATGTGATTTGAAGCTTCGAGCAAGTTCGTTGGATGTTATGGGACTGAGTCCTGTGTTTAGACGGGGTCCCGGGTGTCTCGGGTGTTTTTCGGGGTGTGTTTCGAGTCATTTCAGAGTGATTTGCTGTTGCTGGTTTCTGGTGCTGTCGGTGTCCTATGTGATCGCAGCCTTAGCTGTACGATCGCGGTGAAGGAACTGAGGGGCGAGGATTTTCGCTTATGCGATCGCGGGTGCAGGTGTGCGATCGCGGTGAAGGGATGGACAGGCTTGTGCGATCGCATGCGGGGAGCTGCAATCGCGGAGAACGAATTTGGAGGGCTGTTGGTTGGCCTACGCGATCGCAGGAGGTGCAATACGATCGCGGAGAAGGCTGGGGCTTGGCCTATGCGATCACGAAGGCATTCCCGCGATCGCGGAGAGGAAAGATCTGGGCAGTGTTGTTTAAAACGGGATTTTTGGCAATTCTCTTTCATTTTTCAAAAGCTATGGACGAATTTGGAGAGCTTTTCAAGAGGGATTTAATCAAGCTTCAGAGGTAAGAGGATTCTACTCATTTCTAATATTAATACAAAGTTATTACGTGGTTTTATGTGAGAATTGAGGAAAAATTTGGGAAATATTAAAGAAACCTAGAATTGTGGGAATTTGGATTTTAGCCACGAATTGAGCATGAATATTGTAACAAATTGTATGTTTAAGTTAGTAACGCTATGGGTAGGGTATATCTTCGAAAAATTTCGGATTTCAGGCACGTGGGCCCGAGGGCATTTTAGTCATATCACTGAGCGAAGTTGGGAAATTATATGATTTGGATTTACTGCAAATATTAGAGTATATTTTCATTAGTTTTTCGTTTTTTGGATAGTTTCAGAGCGTTGTGCGACGTTTGGAGTCATCGGAAGGGCTTGGAAGCCGGTTATGGACATTCGGAGCAAGGTAAGTCTACTTTCTAACTTTGTGAGGGGGAATCGTCCCCCTAGGTGAATTAATTAAGTATATGCTATTATCTTCGGGGGCTACGTATTCACGGGGTGACGGGAGTCCGTGCGTAGCTACTATTATGCCATGTCCGGATAGCCTAGGACCCACTACCATGCTTTATGTGCGTACATGTACCCCTGCCTGTATCACTGAACTATTAATATGACCAAAAACGTAATTAAATGTTTAAAAGAAATCTAGAGTTCATATTGTTAATCTTCTAAAAAGAGAATTTGTTTTCGCTGTGAATATATGTGTACCTGGACTAAGTGGTATCAAGGAATACCATTAAACTTGACAAATGAGTTTCAAAACAAAGATCTCCAAACGTATATTGCATATTTCTTTAGTAATGATTTTACCACTTTCCTGAGAAAAACGGGTTTCTTGATAAAAATATGAGTTTATTTTGTGGATATGTGTAACTTTGGGTGCCTGAGTCGCCCGAGTGATTCGCGAGCAGGAAGACCCTGTATTTTTGTATGTATTCTTCTGAGCACCTGAGTCGCATGTATGATTCGCGAGCAGGCTAGCCGTATTATATTAAGAGTTGCACTTTTGGGACAGGCCAGTCGATCCCTCAGCAATACACATAGAGGATTATTATATTGAGAGTCGCACTTTTGGGACGGGCCGATCGATCCTTCCGCAATGCGTAGAGATATTGAGAGATGCACTTTTGGGATGGGCCGATCAATCCTTCGGCAATGCATAGAGAGTTTGAGAGCCGCACTTTTGGGACAGGCCGATCGATCCTTCGACAGTGCATAAAGAGGTTGAGAGATGCACTTTTGGGATGGGACGATCGATCCTTCGGCAGTACATAGAGAGGTTGACTATCTTATGGCTCCGGCCGGTTGTCTTACTCTTGTGTGCGCATGACTATTTGGTACTATTCTATTGGTATTGGCTTGACATGTATTTGGGAAAAAAGAGAAGTGTACATTGTTGTTTATTCTCAGTGATTACCTGGATTTCTATACTTGATATGTACTCGTTGCTCTCTGTTTTACATCTCTACTGTATCTCATCATATTTTGTCATATATTATATTTCGGACCTTAGTAAGTGTCTAATTTGATGTCTCGTCACTACCTCTCTAAGGTTAGGCGGGTGACTTACTGAGTACACGTTGTTTTTGTACTCATGCTACACTTGTTGTGCATTTTATTGCACATGTACTTTCATAGAAATGTGGATGATTCGGAGACTTAGGCGAGTTGCACCCTCCGGAGGCGATTCGCGGCTGGCAGAGTCACCTGATATTGTATTTATTCATTTTTAAATTTCCATGTCCAGTTGTATTTCGGACAGGCTGGTAGTGATTGTATAACTTCTTAGAAATTTCTCATGTACTTGTGACACCGGGTTCTGGGGATGTGTTGGGGTTTATTTCTTTAAATTGAATTGATGTGCTTCCATATTTTAGTTTACTAAAATGTATTTATTTGATTATGAAATTCTTGAAAAGGTAACGATTTTGAAAATGTTAAAACTGGAAAGTTGTTTCAATTAATTAATGCTTTGGCTTGCCTGACCTTGTGTCCGGCGCCATCACGGCCTTAGGGATTTTGGTTCGTGACAGATGGCTCTCGAGATGCAAGTCATTTGTTGCACATAGTTCGTGCTTGGGTTTTGTAGCGTATGGCGCCATCCGTCTCCCCTGAGATTGTATTATGCACTTGGCTTGCTTGTGGTTGATATTCGGGCATTTCGTAAATATAAGTATTTTGGCTGATGAGTGTTTCCATGTTGATCATTGTGTAAATTAAGTGGCACGCTGCCACGGGTATATTGTTTGGATCGGGTGCCACGCTGCCATGGGTGTGTTGTTTGGTTCGGGTTGCACAGTGCAACGGTGAGATGTTGAGTATGGTTCACTATATCTATTATTGTTTATTTTGTTTCTCATTCTCTAATAAAGGTTCATAGCATCTTTTCGGATGTTTTATTCATTACACGGCTGTGTACTTCATATGAGATCCTAGTCAGCATTTGAGGTGGCTTATTGCCTGAGCAGCTTTTACGGTGTTAGTGAGGTTATTTGACTTGAAATCGGTGTGGTTGGATTTATGTAAGGTATATTAAAGACAAAATGGCACTATTTTATCCAGAACGAGGTAACAATTCATGTCAAGAGGAGAAACCCAACGAGTAATTCATTTAACGTGGCGTTATGAGTTCCTACACATCTCTTTCATTGTTGTAGTATTGTGAGGGTTGAGATCGGGTTTATATGTGTTATGAGGTATACTACGGGGATCGGGTCAGTGAAATTGTAGATGTTATCCCTGGAGGAGGTTACTATGGCCTAATGAGTTATGCGGTGAATTGGGTGATGTCAGCATGGGTGCATGATCATGTGTGGGTTCAGCGTGTGGAGATTCATATTGTGTTCGTATGTTAGAACCAGATCATGTATAGAAATTCGAAGGTTAGAATTTGGTTCTAAGGTTTATTAACTAAATAAAAGGGAGGATCTTCAGTCTGGATAAAGCTAATGTGCTCAACTAGGTTGTGGTGGCACGGGTAGGTGCACAAGGTGTTGAACAGTTATTTGGGAAAACTCTAGAGAAATTTTTAGCACGTTCAAGGATGAATGTATGCTTAAGTAGGGGAGAATGTAATGACCAACCGGTCATTTTGAGCTTTAGCACTTCGTTTGACTGTTTGAGGACTCGAGTAGATTCACTTCATGTTTTATGACTTGTACGCGTGGTCAGAATTGAATTTTTGGAAGTTCGCAGTGGTTTCGGAAGGAAAATTCTAAATACGGAATCGGGATCGGGATTTGAAAGTTCCAATAGGTTTGTATGATGACTTCAGACTTGGGCGTGTGTTCGGGTTGAGTATCGGGTGGACTGGGAGCATTTCGGCGCTTATTATGAAAAGTTGGAATTTGAAGGTTTAGAATTTCATAAGTCCTGTTTGAGGTGGATTATGATGTTATGGGTGTCCGTTTGAGGTTCCGAGCCTAGAAACAGGTTCATATCGCGATTTGTAACTTGCATGCAAAATTTTGCGTCATTTTGGGATGTTTAAGCATAATTTGAACACGTTCGGCGAAGTGTGAGGGTTGGAAAGTGGAAAGAAAGGTTTTGGCTGTAGATTCATAATTTTGATGATGTTTGACGTGATTTGAGACATTGACTAAGTTCCTATCATGTTTTGGGATGTGTTCGTATGTTTGGATGGGGTCCCAGGGGTCTAGGGTTTGAAACAGATTGAAGATGGATCGAAAATTGAAATGTAGGAAATGTTGGTTTAGGCTAATTGTTGGTGCGACCGCACCTACGTAAATTTGGGTTCAAGTGCGGAGCCACTGAAGAGGACTACTCAACACATAAGCGGGAGAGAGGTGCATGTGGAAGGTCCGCAGAAGCGACGTTTGGACCGCACATGTGCGATTGCACAAGTGAGACTTCTTGGAGCGCAGAAGTGGAGAGGAGCGTAGAAGCGAGGGAGCTTGTCACACCCGCGAGGTCGCAACGGTGAGGCCTTTTCCGGAGATGCGAAGGGCGGGCTCCAGTGCTTCTCCACAGAAGCAGAGAATTGGTCGCACAAGCGACGCCGCAGGTGGTTCTACTGTTATGCAAATCCGAAAATACTACTTGGCAGAACTGTTTTAAGAACGTGATTTGGCTCTTCTTCTGTCATGTTTCACTTGGTTGGGTGAATTTTGGGGTTCTTGAAGAGGAGATTATTGTCATCCATTATGAGGAAAGCTATTCCCACCTATTGTGAGTTAAATACATGAGTTATGTACGGATTTATACATGAAAAGTTATGAAAATTGTGGGATTTTGAAAGAAGCCTAGAAATTGGTATTTTTGGATTTTGACAATGAAACTAGACGTCGAATTGGTTAAAATTTATCTTAAAAAATATTCGGAATTCGTGCACGTGGGCCCGAGGGTTGACTTTATTGACTTTTCTAGCGGTGTTGGGAATTGATATAAATTTTTTTATTATGTGTATTAGAGTATAGTTGTATTGGTTTGCACGTTGTTTGACTAGTTTTGGAGAGACGAACATCGGTTTGAGGTGTTAGAGAGGCGTTGGAGCTGGTTACTTAACTTCAGAGCGAGGTAAGTCTCTTGTCTAACCCTGTGAGGGCGACGAGTATCCGTGCATTTTCTAGAGTTCTTGATTATGTCGGGGTAGACTTAGGTTCATGCCATGCTTTAATTATATTATTTGAGTTATCCTTGCCTGTATAATTCCTATATTTCACATTGCAACTTGAGGTTAGGTTTCCATAGAGTGATAGACTCGCTATTGTAGAGATTTGACGAGCTACTTGATTAACCGCAGAATAATTGTATTTTCCCTAATGATATTCTCGCGCGTTGTGCGTTTTCATTGAAATCTTCTTTACATTTCACAACTCACAAGTGACTTTGTAAATGGGGTCACAGACCCGTTAAGTATCATATTCTCATGGGAGTGAGTCGTTCGCCTTGGCAGTATAATAAATGGATTTATGGTTCGTGTTGTTAGACCCTCGGAAATATACATATTATTATAGGATCGGGTCGTACACCTCAGCATTTCCATAAATACTCTTATGGGATCAGGTCATTCGCCTCGGCAGCGCATGCATAATATCATGAAGAAGCCATCGTATTTGTGAGTTTTCGTGATTTGAGCTGTGACGATCTTTCTGGTGGGAAATATTTTCCATATATACTTCGGTTGAGGCGTTGAACGTTAATTGAGGGCTTGTGTTTACTGTTCAGAGGAGGATCATACCACATACCTATATTTGGTTTTACAGTTTATTTCCTTGGCGTATAATTTGTTTACTTCCTACCGTATTTGATTTATTAGACAACTAGTAAGTTTCGATGTCGACGTTACTACATATATATGTTTGGTAGTCTTTTGGGCGCAAAGGCGCAGCTATTGCATGGACTTTACGGTGAGATGAATTTCGTGTTACGATCCGCGGCCTACAGAGTCTCCATCAGAGTTATTTATATTCTTATGTCTAACTTGTATTCCGGACATACATTGTATTATTATTTTACTCATTAGTAGATGCTCATGCACTTGTGCCAAAAAGCTTTGGGGGTTCCTACTGGATGCTCATTATTGTTTTTAACGTAATTATTACCATTTCATCTTGTAATTTATATGTTATACGGAAATTGGAAAATAAAATCACCGTTTTCTACGAGTGCCACTTTTTACTCTACTTATTCAATGGGATTCATGATTTCGAAAAAAATAGAGTAACTAAGTTGATTAATCACCGTTTTCTTGCCTGACGGCAACGTTAGGTGCCATCACGACCTATACTGGATTTTGGGTCGTGACACAGCTTGCACATAACACAATTATCCTAAACGACTCAAATCCTAAGGCAAGATACTTTCTTCGAAGAAGCTAAATCGATACTGTAAAATGGCCTTCTCGTCTGAAACAACCTATGGACGGATCAAATCTAACCAAGACAACCTAATATAATAAATAAGAACCATAGGAAACAAGTCCTAATAAAAAAGCTTCAATCTTTAACAAAACTAAAAATTCAACTCGGGCCCGCCGTAGGAACCCAACAAAATTCACAAAATCCGAACACCCACTCTAATACGAGTCCAACCATACCAAAATTATCAACTTTCGAATCGTCCTTCAAATCCTCATTTTACATTTTTGAACGATTTTTACAAAAGTTCCCATTTTCTGTCATTCAATTCACTAATTTAATGATAAATAGAATCATGAAATACAATACATTTCAGACAAAGAACACTTACCCCGATTCAACTCATGAAGAACCCTTCAAAAATTGCTCATATGCGAGGTCTACAACTCAAGATATGATAAAAATGGCCAAGCCCTCGACTTATAACCTTTCTGGCCAGCACATAGGCTTTTGCGGACTCAGATCGCATATACGAAGCCGCATCTGCGGAATATTCACCAGCTGAATAAATATTAATTTGCACATGTGAAGTCCGCATTTGTGGCGTCGCTTCTGAAAACCATGATGTGCACCTGCGCAGTCGCTTTTCGGAAAAATGCTCTGCACCTGCGAAGACTTGTAACCCAGCTCATGTCCGCACCAGCGTACCAACTCGCGCCTACGAATCCTCATCTACGGGAATGGCATCGCAGATGCAAAAAACCCCAGCTCCCAGCCATCTCGCTTCTACGCCTTCATCTCCGCACCTGCGAACGTCGCACCTGCACCCAGTGGTCCGCAGGTGCGACCACACAAGAACTCCGCCCAAACCAGCCTCACCCAAATGATCCAATTGATTCGAAACTCATCCAACACACACTCGGGGCCCCTGGGACTCCATCCGAACCTAGCACAAAGTTCCATAACATAACGTGGACCTACTCGAGGCCTCAAATCACAACAAACAACATCAAAATTACGAATCATGCCTCAAATCGAACTTAATGAACCTATGAGCTTTCAACTTCTACAACTCGCACCGAATCATATTAAATCAACCTGGAATAACCTCAAATTTTGCATGCAAGTCCCAAATTAAATAACAGAGCTAATCGAACTCTCAGAATTCGGGAGTACGTCTGAGTCCAAAATTATCACATGAATCTCATGGAATTATCAAAATATCATTCTGGAGTGGTATACACAAAAGTCAAACTCCGGTCAACTCTTTTCACTTAAGATTCTACAATAAGAATTATCCTTCAAAAATCAATCCAGACTCATTAGAAAATTGAACTCTACCACACATGCAAGTCATAATATATAATACAAAGATGCTCTAAACCTAAAGCCACCGAAGATGATGCTAATTCTCAAATTGACCAGTGAGATCGTTACATTTCTAAAAGATACTTTTGGTTATTCTTGACATTATCCCAAATTGTTCTTGATTCTTATGAGTCACAAGGTGCTCGTCATGAACTTGGTTGATTCATATTCTCTAACCAATTTAATTTTTTTCATTCCTTGACATCATATCACGATAATTTGAGGTGCAACCTTCCCATATATATTGGAACCATTATGTTTACCTTTTTGTACATTTGTTGTAATAGTAAATAGTGATCATCATAGAAAATGAATGTCCCAATACCTTGATCTAAAATATACATTCCTATTTAGGGCATTAACCCTTTTTTTTCAACCTTCAGAACAATCTATCGTGAGTTCTGACACCGTTTTAATAGTACCAACTGACATCATATCCTTATTTTCTTCCATGAGTCCTCAGAATTCGACTTCTGATTGTTTCTCACCATAGTTTTACATCTTGACTGTATCAATTACTACAACTCGACAACTATCTACGGAGCTTAGCAATTTTTGCTTTTGCAGGCATGCTGTCGTACCTGCGACCCCTCGCATGTAGAAAAATCATTTGCAGGTGCGATTCCGACTAAGGCCAGCCAAATCTGCTTCTGCGAGCCCGCTTTTACAGAGACTGGACCACACCTGCATCCTTCACAAGTCCTACGAAGTTCAGCTTTTGCGGAAGAAAAGTTGTGCCTGCGGATGCACATCTGTGCCAAGGTGTCCAACCTACGACCCAGGCATGGGCTGGGCTCCTCTGCTTCTGCAATGACCCTCACACACCTGCGTGTCTGCACCTGTGGAAAAATTTCTGCAGGTGCGATGGAACCAGAACAATAGTAGCCTCAGCAATTCCGCCAAGTCCAAAATGATTAGATTTTATTCCGATTCACCCCCGGGACCCCCTCCCCCAGGACCCTGTCCAAATATACAAACTAGTTCCAAAACACATAACAGACCTACTTGAGGAATAAAATTACATAACATAACATCAATTCTACGAATTGCAACCCACTTCACGCCTATTAATACTATGAACATCTGACTTCCAAAATAATGTTTATCTATACCAAAACAACTCTTATTGACCTCAAATATAGCACACAAGTCATAAATGTCATCACGGACCTATTCCGAGGTCCTAAATTAGAATCCGACCCTGATATTAATAAATTCAACTCCCGGTTAAACTTCTCAACCTTTAAAACTTTCAACTTTTTAACTTTCGCCAATTCAAGCAGAAACGACCTACAGACCTCCAAATCAAAATCCAGACATGCTCCTAAGTCCAAACTCACCATACAGAGTTATTGGAATCGTCAAACCTCCATTCTTGAGTCGTCTACACAAAAGTCAAACTATGGTCAACTCTTTTAACTTAAACTTCCAAATTTGGGACTAAGTGTCCCATTTCAGTCCAAAACTCACCCGACCAAAACCAGACACCCCCGGCAAGTAACATAACCACAATATAATATAGATGAGGAAATAAATAGGGAACGAGGCTAAAATACTCAAAATAATCAGTTGGGTCGTTACATTAAATTATTGAAATCATTTTTGGCTCCTTAGGCCTAAACATAAGGTAGTTCTCTTTTACTTTCACTAAGAGTACTATACCCAAGCCGACATAATAAATAACTACTAGGTGATCATTCTAGAAACAAGTATTTGACCGTACTTGTCTGGGGATCTTCCCGTACTGCAGTACGAGTCTACTTAACCTCATTAATTTAAGTAATGATCATTTTCCCTCTCAATTGGGGTCATTATCCTACAAACCTCAGTTTAACCTTGGAATGTGTCCCTACACCGGCGCATATAGTTTCATGGTAATGAACTCAATATTCGAACCACACTACTAACTCCCAGAATATTTAAATATCAGAAATATATTTATAGCCTAATAGCCTCAAGGGATCTATTTTTATCAAATCATAATTTTCATATCCAATTCAAACCATTTGAACAAGACAAATGAATAAAAATTTTCATGTTAATGCCTTTGTCAATTTAACATCAATATTTTAACTATACGTGCTACTCCATTGTACAAATTTCAAACCACATACTTTTTTATGAAAATATATCTTTAGCACCTCAAATAGTTTATTGTAATGACTCAGTCGGTCGTTTCGAGTGTTTTAGCCCCAGTCCCCTATTGTTTGCCTCCTCTATGTTATATTATGCTTATGTGATTTTCTAGGGGTGTTTGGGTTTGGTTCGGGTGAGTTTCGGAGTGAAATTGGACACATAGTCCCTAAGATTGAGCTTTAAGTTGAAAGAGCAGACTGTAGTTTGAATTATGTGTAGACAACCCCGGAATAGTGTTTTGACGGTTCTAATAGCTCCGTATGGTGATTTTGGAATTATGAGCATGTCCGGATGTTGATTTGGAGGTTCGTAGGTCATTTCGGCTTGAATTGGCGAAAGTTAGAAAGTTGAAGGCTTGGAATGTTCAGAATTTTGACCGGGAGTTAAATTTATTGATATCATGGTCAGATTCCAATTGCTGAATTTGGATTAGGTCTATCTTTCATTTATGACTTATGTGAAAAATTTGAGGTCAATCAGAGTTGTTTTGGTATGTTTCGGCATTAGTTTGGAAGTCAGATGTTCATACTTTAAATAAGGTTGAGTAGGGTTGTGATTCGTTAAATAAATGTTATTTGATGTGATTTTTTACTCAAGTAAGTCCATTATGTGTTTTAGGACTTGTTGGTATATTCGGACGGGATTCCGGGGCCTCGGGTGTGATTCAGATTGAATTCAGAACAATTTTGGGCTTGAGGCGTTATTGAGCTTCTGTTGTGTCTGGTGCAATCGCACCTGTGCATCTTGGGTCACAAGTGCGGCACCACAGAAGCGCCCTCGAACCAGAAAATCAAAATGTGACCTACCTAGCTGGGACCACGAGTGCAGTGAGAGTTCTACAGAAGCAGAGTAGCTAGTGCTTGATAGGAAGCACATAAGAGAAAAGGTCTATCCAAGCAAGCGGTCGTAGAAGCGGACTCACTTTTGCAGGCGCGAGAGTGAAGGTGTGCTCATGTTTTGCAGAAGCGGACATGCAGGTGCGAGATTTGTTCGTACAAGCAGAATCACCTGAGATTAGTGGGAACCGAACATGTGATGAATTTTTCCGCAGGTGTGACCCTATGCCCGAAGATGAACAATCGTTGTGCACAAATAGGGGCCATCAAGGGTTTGATTTCATTTTCTTCTTTTGGATATAGAGAGATCGGGTGGTGGAGATTGTTCGAGGATTTTCTAGGAAATCATTGGAGTAAGAGATTTTAACTCGATTTTGGCTATTTTTCATGAATCCATTGTTATTTTCATCATTTAATTAGTGATTTGAGTTGTAAATTAGGCGAATTGAAGTCGTATTTGAGTAATTCTTGTATGGTTGGACTCTTTATCAAATGGGTGTTCAAATTTTGTAGTTTTGATCGGGTTCCGAGACGCGCGCCTGGGGTTGATTTTTGAGTTGACTATTCATTCTATTTAAAATTTTAATTTTATTATTCGGAATACTTTCCTATAGTTTATATTTATGGTAGGAAATTGTTTTGGATAGATTTGAGCTATTAAAAGTTGGATAATCGTGGGAAATGCTTACTAGTGAGATGAGTAGCATGTTTTAATGTAAGTGGCTTGCCTAAGTTTGTGTGGGTGAATTATCTCTTAATATTGGGGTTGGTTTGGTTAATTATGATACGCGGAAGCCGTGTATGGAAGGTTATGAGTGCGTACACGGGCTAAGTGTGATAATTGCTCTATTTTAGCTATGTAGATTCCTTTCATGTCTTTAGTTGAGTTACCATAACATGTTATATTCATCATCGTTAGTCTATCTTCACATGCTCTACTTGTGTTATCTCTTACAAGTTAATGTTCTTTACACGTTTGATTGAAGTTATTGTTTCCTCTATTCCCTATTCATTATTTAATTGTTGAGATCATTACTTGAAGTTGTTATTCATGGAATATCTTGTTGTTGAAATTGGCATTAAGTTATAAAGGTCGTGATTCACATTGAGCCAAATTTGTAAAGTTGTGAATTACTATTCTTGTTGAGTTATTCACTTCTGGTTGTTATTGTTAAGACTCTTGTGCATATTATAGTTGAGCACTTCTTTGGAAAGTTGTGATATTGGGCACTTGAGGTGCGATTTGTGATACCTTGTGATATTGATACGCATGCGTTGATATAAGGATTGGGGTTGAAACACATGCGGTAAGATAAGGTGGCTTGATACACGTGTTGCTAGTAAGGGAACTACTACAGTGTGATAAGTTGGGCTAAAACGCGAGAAGCTATTTCAGAAAAAATGATTCTCAAAACTAAATGCAAGGCTCCCGCAGTGATATAAGGAAAGATTTTGAATTGTTTTAAGATTTGAGACTACAAGACGGTACCTCGATAGTGATTCCAGTTAGCACTTTTCTATTACTTCACTTGTGTTTTTGTTGCTTTTTTTTCCTTGTCATATTGTCGCGACCCAAAATCTAACTAACTGTGATGGCACCTAACCTCACCCGCTAGGTAAGCCAAAGAACAACAATCGGATTTAATTAATATTTAACTGACTCTAATACACTCCCTAAGGACTGGTAGTACAAATCATGAGCTTTTAAGATTAGAATTTACAAAGCTCGTGTGAAATAAAAACATGTCATTTGTTTGTAATATACATGAACAAATTTTTTTAAAAAATCCAAAGCTGTGTAGAAGAAGAGATAGTTGCGACTGGATCGCAGGTATATCTTCAATGCTAGCTCACGGCATGTACAACAACATCAATATCCAATATCTACACGCAAGGTGTAGAAGTGTAGTATGAGTACAACCGACCCCATGTACTCAATAAGGAACAAACATAACCTTAGTTTGAAAGTAGTGACGAGCTTTTACCAAGGTGAGAGTCCACACCAATAACCAATAACATCTCATGAAAATGCAATTTAAAGAAGCACAAGTAATAACTCAATAATTAAATGCTCAGCTCGCACACAATTCTTGAATATGAACATTTTATTTTCAAGTATAACAATAAAACTCAAATATTTTGCTGAAAATCACCGAATATATGAGCAAGTCCGAAATCTGTGATTTTTCTCAAAAACTTTAACGATAAATAAGAAATTTCATTATCATAAGGCATGAAGAAAAATACTTCTTTATGCCTACATATCAAGTATGGATGTCTAATGCAATGCAACATAATGATGAACTCATGTACTCACACTCTCATCGTAATCATTCTCACTGTCTCGTGTTTCCACTCATCACGCTCAATATTCAGCACACTTAGTCACTTAACACTCTACTGGCTGATCCAACCCAAATAAAACTGACTATTTGCGCACAGTCACTCAGTAATGTATATGGCCAATCCATGCCAGGGAAGATGTATATATATATATATATATATATATATATATATAATTACTACCATTCATCACTCAGTACTGTATAGGACCAATCCAGCCCAGGGAAGATATATCCCTCAATATAATAAATAATTATGCAAGATCCATGCCCATGGAAGATCAATCTCTCAATATAAATAATTAGGCAAGATCCATGCCCAGGGAAGATCCATCCGTCAATATAATATCAATTCCGCTCACTGTGGGGGGTGCAGACTCTAGAGGGGCTCCTTCAGCCCAAGTGCTATAACAAGACAAATCTAGGCATAAATAAAAAAACATTTTGCGGCGTGCAGCCCGATCCCATAATAATAAAATATACAAAGCCAATATGGCATGTTGCGGCATGCAGCCCATCCCATAAATATCCTCATAATCAGGCCTCCAGCCTCGCTTAGTCATCAATCTCTCCAGTCTCTCGGACTAAAAATGTCATGAAAATCAGCCCAAAAATGATGATATGATGTATCAATAAATAGCAACAGAGAGTGAGATATGATATAAAATGAATAAACATGGCTCAATGTCAAATTACAATTTAAACAAATAATTCAACACCAACATGACCTCTGTGGGTCTCAATAATACCGGCATATAGCCTCAACATGGTTTTTATCATGATTCTCAACTCAATTTCATTAACACATGAAAGCAAATGGACAATGCCAAGATTATTTTCCTACACAATTGTCATGACCCAAACCGATGGGCCGCGACGGGCACCGGTACTTTACTCAACCGAGTACTAACTTAACGTATCTTTTGTATCATTATATCGTAGTTAAATGAGTGAAGTAAAGCATGGGGGAATAAAAACTTATATATATGACATATTGGCCTATAAGACAAAAATGGTCAATCGTACACTAAACATAGGCCGACAGGGTCATACAATCTTTCACGTACACGACATATTTCTACAAACCTCTAAGAGTACATAAATGTTATAAAGGTCGGGATAGGGCCCTACCATACCAATAAATACATGTCCTAATCACACTGACCAAATAAGCAACTCCAGAGCAAATGTGACGCACCAACACCTTCCGCCGAGCTGATAGCCTACTTGGAGGATTCTCATCCTGAATATCGGGACCTGCGTGCATGAAACGCAGCGTCCCCAGGAAAAGGGGATGTCAGTACAAATAATGTACCGAGTATGTAAGGCACATAAATAAGTATATAAAAGACATGGAAGAAACATGGAGTAAATGACTCAACCTATAAGTTTGGATAACTTTGTACATCATGAAATACTCATAGTTTCATGCATATGCGTATGAATGTCATGTAGTGTATAGGTAGATGTTTCATAACATCATCAAGCCTCTGAGGGAATCCCATAATATCATCTCGGCCACTGTGGGAAAAATCATCAACATATACGAGCTGATCAGGTGGATGTGCATATATAACACCGTAACTTTTTTCCATATCGCATATACATATATACACATATATACGTGTATATAACTCCATTTGGTCATGGGTCAGCGTACATGTATAAACGAATGCAATACATGATAAGTTATTGAGCAATTAGGGATTACTGAGCAATTATAACATTCATCGAAATATGTGAAACTGGCCATTCTGTCCAAAATTCGTGACCTTCCCTTCAAGACTGATCTATAACCTTCTACATGTAAATCTTAATCCCACACAACACACCACATCTATCATTCCATCATGTGAAAAGCACGATAATCTTATTATCAACTCTGAGTTAGGAGCAATTTACATACCCGGTTTTAGAAACCTTCCTCTTGCTTCCTTCCTAGAGGAAATCATAATACAAAACGTGTTCCCTTCACCAGTAGACAATATCCAGCTCAAACCATGGTAGAAACCGTTGAGAACACTTTGAAATCCATTTGCACATAACTAAGCTATCCGAACTGAACTCCTCTAACTCGACCAAGCCACGCAGGTCACCAAACCCAAGAATATTGCCACCAGAACATCTGTAAAGTCTCACCACATCATAATTACCCGCCAAAAGTACCACAACCAAAACACCCACTCTGAAAATACCCTATGTAAATTTAAATTTGTTCTTCTTTCCTTTCTTATACTGAAATGTAGAATCCATAGTCAAACAGAATTACCGTAAGTCCCGACACCATGTACTGCAAATCTCAGATTCTATCCACACACAAGTCCAAAAATATTCTCAACTGCTATATATAAATCCCGAACCCATTAGAACCTTGTATAGAGTCACCCATTTTGCTCAAATCCAAATTGCACCGCCCAAACGGGCCAAAAGACACATGCACTATTAGAAAAACAACACCCAACGAAATTACCTTGCCTTAACACCACCAATCAAATTCATACTCCGTGCGCACTACATCCTTCACAATTAACAACTCACTCATCTATATGATTTTCTTATACTCATAAATTGCAATATAACCCTATCCAGGAATTTCCTTACTCGAGTCATCCTTGGTCTCATCCTTTGCGGGTCATAACTAACCAACAAGTATGGCTCAGACCAAAACAAAAATTTAACATGTAACCATGAATTTGAATTGTTAATAGCAGGCTTCCCCACTTGTCTTAAAGCCATTGAACAAAACACTCGATAAATCACAATACCCATACTCTCTTACTACCATAATACCGTAATTAGCTCAACGAAAATTCTTCTCAAGTTCATGCAACACCAACCATAAAATACCTCAATCATCCGCTAAGCTCGCATTCATTCTCTTGACAGTCAAGTCAACTTTCTCAAACAGATTCAAATTAAAATCTCAACACATACGCCCCGCTTGTACAAAAGAAACTCTCTACTCAACATTATAAGGGACACACCTATGTAGATTACTTCGCATGAGATAACCCACCTGCTTAGCCTCAAATTGGCATCTTTCTATACCCTTTCGCATCCACAATTATTATGCAATCACTTAATCTTCTTGAGTCAAACTCATTAAAAAGACATGAGAATTTAATTCTTCCCACAATTTAACAACGTGAAAGATCCTTCAACATACTCATGACTCGAGACTAAACATCAAATCAAAAAGGAAATCAATCACCCAATAGCCTATTTTTCATAACATTCAAGCCATTTGATCACATCCCGCAGTCATATTAGAATCATCACATAGTTATTCAACCGCTCATCGAGCTACAAAATCCACTCATATGGAAATTACCATATGTATAAGTCCAAACGCAAAAGTTCTCACACCAAAACTACCAAGATTAAGATGTGTTATAACCTTGGCCTCAAGTCCTCCAAACTAGCCCATCACCAAAACACAGAATACACATCTTGAACCTCGTTCATAGAATCACAAGTCGTCGATGCGCAGCTGATACCGAGTGTTCACATACGTGTATGAGTGAGGGGAATGAATTAAAAGAGGTACGCTTCAAGTTGAATAAGTGTCACATGATAAGGAAAGAAAGATGGGAAGTTTATCCTAAAATTCCATGTAGCCTCTCGAAGATAAGTATGGATGCCATCATAACGATCTACAAGACTCTACTAGACACTTGCTCATGACTTGTAGAACCTATGAACCTAGAGCTCAGATACCAACTTGTCACGACCCAAAATTCAGCTAGTCGTGATGGCACCTAACCTCACCCGCTAGGTAAACCAAATAACAAAAATTCGATTCAATTAACATTCAACCGACTCTAATACACTCCCTAAGGACTGGTAAGACAAATCTTGAGCTTCTAAGATCGAATTTACAAAGCTGGTGTGAAATATAAATACGTCATCTATTTGAAATATACATGAATAGATTTAAAAATATCCAAAGCTACCTAGAACAAGAGGCAAATGTGACTGGATCGCATGTGCATCTTCAATGCTATCTCCCACCATGTACATCAACATATACATGTTAATTAACATCAACATATAACGCTCATTCAGCCAAAGTGTTACAATAAGCCAGATCCTTACATAAATAAATAAATAAAATATTGCAGTGTGAAACCCGATCCCATAATAATAAAATATACAAAGCTAATATGGCATGTTGCAGCGTGTAGCTTGATCCCATAAATATCCTCACAATGAGGGCCTCGGTCTCACTCAGTCATCAATCTCTCCAGTCTCTTGGGCTAAAAATGTCGTGAAAATCAACCTAGAATTAATGATATGATGTATCAATGAATAGCAACAGAGACTGAGATATGATATAAAATGAACGAACATGACTAAGTATGAAATTACAATTTAAACAAATAATTAAACAGCAACATGACCTCTGTGGGTCTCAATAATATCGGCATAACATGATTTTTAACATTATTCACAGCTCAGTTTCTTTAACGCATGAAAGTCTCTTTAACACATTACGTGACAGTTTCTAAAGTGCACGCCCACACGCCCGTAACCTAGCATGTGTGTCACCCCCAAGCAACAAGTTTAGAAATGTTACTTACCTAGAACAAGCTGAATCTGATGTCGAGCAAGCTGTACAATACTCTAATAATTCCATTCTGCTCGTACCAACCTCCAAACGCCTTCCTATCTCCTTAATTCCAAGTGAACTGGTCCGAAACTAGTCAAAAAACGTGCAAATTTATCAAAATATACTCAAATACTTACAATTTAATAATTTATAAAATTTTCAAACTATAAAGCTGTGGAGCACTGAACCAGCACATGCTTCTTGGATAATCCAAAAAATCATTAAAGCTAAGAAATATTTTGAGGAAGCTGGATACACAAAAGTAGAAGTGGAGGAGATCAACAATTCCTTAGTGAAGAACATTTATGGAAAAATGAGAGGTAACTATGATAGAGTAATATGGAGGAAACTGATGCATAGCAGTATGGGAGTAGATAAGTGGAACTTTATACTCTTTCTAGCTCCCTATGGAACAGTGAAGAGGAGTAAGTTGATAACTTATTCTTTACATGTTCTTATACTTCAAAATTATGGACAGCAATGATACAATGGCAAGTTATTCAAAGACAACCAATGCAGTGGAGAAATGAAATTGGTTGGGCAGTGAAACACTATAAAGGAAGAAGCACAAGAGCTAAACTATATAAGCTCATTCTGGCAAGAACAGTGTACTATGTATGGCAAGAAAGAAATAACAGGATTCTTAAGGGCTTACATAGATTAGAAGTTGTATTAATCAGGAACATTGCTCAAGTTGTGCATGGTCGAGGAGGAAGCAAAAAAAGACTACAAACAAGATTACTAGAGATGAATTACTATCCTATTGTGTAATGAATAAATAGGAATTTGAAATTGTGTAGGTTGGTATAGAAGTATTGAGGAAGTGTAGCGATCTAAAATTTGGGGATATGTCTATATTCAGCATGAACTATGTAAACATTGTTTAGAAATGAAATTTACTTACCAAAAAAAAAAATTGCAAACTCCGCTCGAAAAGTCAACCATTAAAGTCAATGGTGGGGCCCACATTTCGGAATTCAACAAAAATTAGAAAATGTGAACCGCCATTCAACCACGAGTCCAAACATACCAAAACCACTCAATTTAGACCACAACTCGGCCTTCAAATCCTCAATTAAAATATATGAAAATTCTACCACTTTCAACCGAAAAACTAATTAGTTGATAAAAACAACAATAGATTCGCGTAATTTAACCAAAACCGGGTTAGAATCACTTACCCCAATCCATATGGTGAAAATCACCTAAACATCGCTTCAATCCGAGCTCCATAGCTCCAAATGTGTTTAAAATGGCCTCTGCCCCAGAAAAATAGTAATCTTTCCCGACGATTAATCCATATAGGCATAACTCTCATACAATGTCCGAATTCGACGATTAATTTTGCTATGGCTCTGTAATTTCGATACGGATCTAGTCATCCAATCAAAACTGAATTTGGATCTCATTTTCATAATATGGTACCACATATACTTGAAGAAACGATGTCGAATCATTCTAGAAATATCCAAAATAAATTCCGGGCATATGCCCAAATCTAAAATCACCACCCGGACTTAATGGAATCATCAAAACTATGATCAAGGTCGAACACTAAAAAGTAAAATTTGGTCAACTCTTTCAACTTAGGCTTCCAACATGGAATTTATTCTTCCAAACATATTCCGAAACACCTGAAAACAAAAGCAATGATTCATACACGTCATAATATATCATATGAAGCTATTCAAGACTTCACATAGTTGAGAGGTGCATAAATGCTCAAAATGACAAGTCGGGTCATTACACTTATCATTCCTAGTTTCCTTCAGTAATGCAGTATTTGCCTTAGTTCAGTGTAGCTAGTCTTGGTATATTTCTTTATTGTTTTATTTTGATATAATTAATACACTGCTATACATGTTCAGTTTCTTATTTATTCATGTAAGGCATTGACCTGACCTCGTTACTACTCTACCAAGGATAGGCTTGGCACATAATGGGTACCATTTCATGCTACGCTTCTACACATCTTTTTGTGCAGATGTAGGTACCTCGTACCAGTCCAGGCACTAGTCAGATGAGCCCAACTTCAGTGACTTCAAGGTATACATGGCGGCATCCGCAAGCCTAGGATTAACCCTCTATGTAGTCTACTTCATTTTATTTCCCTTTTATAGACACTGTTGTATAGGGATGGTCATTACTTAATCGTAGAGCTTGTGACTTGTTATCACCATATTTTAGGAAGTTTGTTCATGCCTAGTTCCGATATTTCCTTTATGATAGTTGTTGAGTAATCAAGAGTTTTATCGTTATTTCAGCTATATTCTTCATGTATGTTAGGCTTACCTAGTCATAGAGACTAGGTGCCATCATGATATACTATGGTGGAAAATTTAGGTCGTGACCAGTTGGTATCAGAGCTCTAGGTTCATAGGTGTTATGAGTCACAAGCAGGTTTAATAAAGTCTCGTGGATCGATACGAAAACGTTTGTACTTATCTTCAGTAGGCTATGGAATTATTAGGAAAAGCTTCACTTTCTTGATTCCTGATCGTGCGAATTTTTTGACTTCGAAATTCTAAACCTTTGTCTTTATATTCTCTAAAAGATGGTCAGGACACACACAACTAAATACAATGATCAGACAACCGCGTCCCCTACTAGAGTCGCAGGAGGTCGGGCATGGGGCAGAGGCCGAGGATGGGCATATGGTGCAGCCGGCCCCCTACCTGAACGATTAGTGAAGAGCCACCAGTAGATCCTATTGGGGGAAGGAACTTGATGCACTTGTTACTGCCCCTGCACTTTAGGAGACCCTCGCCTAATTTTTGAGCATGTTTGGTAATCTAGCTCAAGCAGGGTTGATTCTACTTGCTCCTACCACATCTCAGGAAGGGGGAGGAGCGTAAACTCCCATATCCTATATCCCAAAGAATCGGTTCAAGGTTGACCATGTCCTAGAAGTCATACCTGTGCAGTCGGTTGTCCCAGTTTACCTCGAGGTTAGGGCAGCAACATCGGAGGGGGAGAAGCTTAGGCTCGAGAGGTACCATTGTACCACCACCTACTTTGAGTGGCTTAGCTTCAAAGGATGCACATGGTTTTCTTATGTAGTGTCACCGTATCCTCCGTATCCTTCGTACCATGGGTATTATGGAACTGAGTAGGGTTGCTTTCACTACGTTCCAACTTAAGAGAGTGATTTATCAATGGTGGCGAGGGTACGAGTTGGCTAGCCTAGCTGCATCATCATTCACATGGGCTCAGTTTTTAGAGATGTTCATGAGAGAGTTAGTTCCCCAAGGCCTTCGGGATGCATGGCGTGCGGAGTTTGAGAAATTGTGCCAGGGCTATGACCGTGTAGAAGTATGCTTTCATGATCAGCGAGTGGTCCATACATGCACCAGCCTTAGTCTCCATAGTCAGAGAGTGTATCCGTTGATTTATTGAGGGGCTTAAACATGGTATTATATTCAGCATGGCTTGAGAGGTCGAGACTGATTCCCCATACCAGCAGGGTATGTGGGGACGAGAGAGAGAGGATAGGGAGGCCAAGAGGCCTTGAGATTCTGGCACATATAGTGTTGCAGGTGGCTTAGTTGCAACCCGTCGTGGTAGAAGCTATGTGAGTCGTCCCATTTATTCAGCACTTACATATTCTAGTGGTATTCCGGCTACTCCCAAGTCTCAGGTTGCCCATTATGCACCGCAATTGTCTAGTGCACCTCCTGCACGGGGTGCTCTCAGTGGTCAGTCTAACCGACCAAGCCTGAGCCAGCTTCACCAGCCATGTCCTCCGAGATCTTATTTTGAATGTTGTGATACTCGTCATATGGTGAGGGACATCCCCAGAATTAGAAGGTGTGAACTTCCATAGACTACTTAGGCTCTACGTATTCAAAATGGGCCGCAAAATTCTCAGGTTGTGGTTACCACACAGGTTGCCACTCCACCTGCACAACAAGCTAGAGGTGGGGGTCGGGTGGGTAGGGGTCGTCCTAGAGGTGGAGGCCAGGCCAGTTGTTATGCTCTACCGACTAGGACGGAGGTGGTTGCATCCGACTCAATTATCACACGTATTGTTCCGGTTTGTCATAGAGATGCATCCGTATTATTTGATCCATTCTCCACTAATTCCTATGTATCATATTACTTTTCTCCATTGTATATCTCGCGATTCCTTGAGTTCTCCTGTTTATGTGTCCATGTTAGTGGGAGATTCCATTGTTATTGGCCGTGTGTATCGGTCGTGTTTAGTAGTTCCGGGTAGTTTGGAGAGCAGAGTTGACATATTGTTGCTCAGTATGGTAGATTTTGATGTTATTTTTGGCATGGACTTGTTTTCCCTTTATCATGCTATCCTTGATTGTCACACCAAGATAGTGTTGCCTATGCCAGGTTTGTTGTGGTTGGAGTGGAGGGGTACTTTGGATTATGTTCCTAGCAGCAGGGTATATTTCCTTAAAGCACAAAAAATGGTTGGGACGGGGTGTAATGCATATCTAGCCTTTGTGAGGGACGTCAGTTTTGTTACTCCTACCGTTAAGTCTGTTCTGGTAATGAAAGACTATCCAAATGTATTTTCATAAGATCTTCCAAGCATGCTGCCCGATAGGGATATCGATTTTGGTATTAATTTATTGCCGGCCACTCAGCCCATTTCCATTGCACCATATCGTATGGCCCTAGAGGATTTGAATGAGTTAAAGGAGAAATTGCAAGAGATGCATGATAAGGGCTTCATTCAGCCTAGTGTATCACCTTGGGGTGCTCCAATCTTATTTGTGAAGAAGAACGTTGGTTCTATGCGCATATGTATTGATTATCCATAATTTTACAAGGTCACAGTGAAGAACAAGCATCCATTTCCATAACTTTATGACCTAGTTGATCAGTTACAAAGTGCCAGAGTGTTCTCAAAGATTGATTTTTGGTCAGACTATCGTCAGTTGAAGATTCGGGATGTTGATATTCTGAACACTACCTTCAAGACTTAGTATGGTCATTACGAGTTCCTTGTGATGTCATTTGGGCTGACCAATGCCGCCGTAGCATTCAGGCACTTGATGAACAATGTATTCCAGCCATATCTAGACACATTCATCATTGTATTTATTGACGACACCTTGCTATACTCCCGGAGCCGGGAGAATCATGAGCAGCACTTGAGAATAGTGCTCCAGACCTTGAGAGAAAAGAAGTTGTATGTAAAATGTTTAAAAAGGAAATTTTGTCTAGATTCAATGGCATTTTTGGGTTATGTGGTGTCGAGTGAGGGGATCAAAGTGGATCTCAAGAAGATTGAAGCAGCGCAGAGTTGGCCCAGACCCTCGTCAGCTATTGAGATCCGGAGTTGTCTTGGTTTGGCAGGGTATTACCATCAATTCGTAGAGGGTTTCTCATCTATTGCTGCACCTATGACTATATTTACCCAGAAGGGTGCTCCGTTGAGATGAACGTAGGAGTGTGCGGAGAGCTTTCAAAACCTCAAGACTATTATGACTTCAACCCCATCGTTGGTGTTTCCTACGAGTTTGGGGACTTACACTATGTACTTTGATACGTCGCATGCTGACCTCTGTGCGGTGTTGATGCAACATGGTAGGGTGATCTCCTACGTATCTAGACAACAGAAGGTACATGCGAAGAATTATCTTGTCCACGACCTTGTGGTAACAAATATTGTTCATGCCTTGATGATTAGGCGGTACTATTTGTACGGTGTCGCTTGTGGGGTTTATACCGACCAATGGAGTCTACAACATCTGTTAAAATTGAAGGATCTGAATTTGCAATAGCAGAGATGGTTAGAGTTGCATAAGGGTTATGATATCACTATTCTATATCATCCCGGGAAGGCCAATCTAGTGGCCGATGCCTTGAGTCAAACGGAAAAGATCTTGGACAATTTAGCATATCTACCGGCAATGGAGAGGACATTAGCATTGGATGTTCAGGACTTGTCCAACCAGTTTGTTAGACAGGATGTTTCGGAGCCGAGTCAAGTTTTGGCTTATGCTGTTTCTCAGTCTTCTCTATATGATTGTATCAGAGAGCGTCTGTATGATGACACGTATGTTCTTGTTTTCAAGGACACGGTTCAACACGACGATTACAAGGAGGTTACTATTAGGGGTTATGGTGTGTTACGGATACAGGGCCGGCTATGTGTGCCCAATGCAGATAGTTTGCATGAGTTAATTCTTCAGGAGGCCAACAGTTCATGGTACTCCATTAATCCGGGTGTCGCAAAGATGTATCAGGACTTGAGGCAGCACTATTGGGTGATGAGAATGAAGAAAGACATAGTAGAGTATGTAGCTCGGTGTGAAAATTGTCAGCAGGTGAAGTATGAGCATCAACGGCTAGATAGATTTGTTTAGAGGCTAGAGATTCCCTAGTAGAAATGGGAGCGAGATACCATGGATTTTGTTGTAGGGTTCCCACGGACTCAGAAGAAGTTTGATGCAGTATGGGTGACTATGGATAGATTGACCAAGTTGGTTCATTTCAGTCCAGTGGTGACTACTTATTCTTCAGATTAGCTGGCTTAGGTCTATATTCGCGAGGTTGTCAGACTTCATGGCGTGCCGGTATCTATCATCTCTGACCGGGGTACACAGTTTAGATAGTGATCCTAGAAGGTCGTACAACGTGAGTTAGGCACAAGGGTTGAGTTGAGTACATCATTCCACCCCCAGACGGAAAGACAGTGTGAGCGCACTATTTAGATATGAGAGAATATGATTTGTGCCCGTGTAATGGAGTTCAGGTGTTTTTGGGATCATTTCTTGCCACACGCGGACTTTGCCTACAACAACAACTACCAAAAAAACATTCAGATGGCTCTGTTTGAGGCCTTGTATAGGAGGTGGTGTCGGTCTCCGATGGGTTGGTTTGAGCCGGGTGAGGCTATTGGGTACTGACTTAGTTGAAGATTCTTTGGAAAAAATTAAATTGATTGAAGATCAATTATTGTACAGCCCAATGTAGACAGAAGAGTTATGCGGATCGGAAGGTTTGTGATGTTGTATTCATTGTTGAAGAGGGGCTCTTGCTCCGGATTTCAAACATGAAGGGTGTTGTGAGGTTCGAGAAGAAGGACAAGTTGAGTCGTAGGTATATCAGACCTTTTGAGATTCTTGAGAGGATTGGAGAGGTGGCCTACAATCTTGCAATGCCACATAGTCTAGCTACATTTAATCCAGTATTCCATGTCTCTATGCTCCGGAAGTATCATGGTGATCTTTCTCATGTTTCGGATTTCAGATAAGCCTAGTAGGACAAGGATTTGTACTATTTTGAGGAGCTGGTGGCCATTTTGAAAAGGCAGGTCCGAAAGTTGAGGTCAAAGAGAATTTCTTCAGCGAGGGTTCAGTGGAGTAGTCAACCATTCGAGGAGGCGACTTGGGAGACCGAGCCTGGTATGCGTAGCCGTTGACCTCATTTTTTCACCACTTCAAGTATGTATGTATACAAGTTTGAGGATGAACATTTGTTTTAAGAGGGAGAAGATGTAATGACCCGGCCGATTGTTTTGAGTATTTTAGCCCCGATCCCCTATTTATTTTCTCCTCTATGTTGTATTATGGTTATGTGATTTTCCGGGGGTGTTTGGTTTTGGTTCGTGTGAGTTTCGAAGTGAAATGGGACATATGGTGCCTAAGTTGGAGCTTTAAGTTGAAAGAGTTGACCGTAGTTTGACTTTTGTGTAGACGACTGCAAAATGGATTTTTGACGGTTCCAACAGCTCTGCATGGTGATTTTGGACTTCGGAGCATGTCCGAATGTTGATTTGGAGGTCCGTAGGTTGTTTCGGTCTGAATTGGCCAAAGTTAGAAATTTGAAGGTTTGGAATGTTCAGAAGTTCGATCGGGAGTTGACTTTATTGATATTAGGGTAGGTTTCTGATTCCAGAAGTTGGAATAGGTCCGTCATGTCATTTATGACTTGTGTGCAATATTTGTGGTCTCGGAGTTGTTTTGGTATGTTTCGTCGTTAGTCTTGGAAGTCTGCTGTTCATTGTTCCAATAGGCTTGAATTAGGTGGTAATTTTTTCAATAGATGTTGTTTGATATGATAGTTGGCCTCGAGTAGGTTCGTTGTGCGTTTTGGGACTTTTTGGTATATTTGGGCGAGGTCCCAGGGGTCTTAGGGACCACGGTTGTGATTCAGATTAAATCCGGAACAATTTGGGACTTGATGCATTGCTCAACCTCTGCTGTGTTTGGTGCAATCGCACCTGCAAATTTTGGGACACGCAGGCGGCACCATAGAAGCGACCCTCGAGCTGCAGAAGAGAAATGTGACATACCCAGTTGGGACCGCAGGTACAACCAGAGTTCCGCAGAAGCAGACTCGCTGGTGCGTGTGAGGAAGGCAGAAGTTGAAAAGGCTATCCAATCCTTGGGTCGCAAAAGCAGAGCCCATTCCGCAAGCGCGAAAGCGCAGATGCGCTCATGTCCCACAGGGGAGGATGCGCATATGCACAAATTGGTCCACGGAATCAAAATCTCTTTAGATAAGTGGGAATCACACCGGTGATGGATTTTCCACAGGTGCGGCATCGCAATGCCTACAGATACAAAATCGCTGGGCAGAAATAGGGCCCTTCAAGGTTTTGATTTCTCTTTCAACTTTTTGACCAAGAGAGCTCAGTTGATGGCGATTTTTTGAGGGATTTTCAAGGAAATTATCAGGGTAAGAGATTGTAACTCGGTTTTGGCTATATTTCATGAATCAATCTTATTTTCATCATTTAATCAGTTTTTGGGTTGGAAATTTGGGGAAAACTTGTGAAAACTTCTTAGACTAAATTTTGGAGATTTGACAGGCGATTGAAAGTGGGATTGAGTAATTATGGTATGGTCGGACTCGTTATCCAATGGGTGTTCGGATGTTATAATTTTGGTCGGTTTCTTAGATGAGAGCCTGGGGTTGACTTTTTATTTCTCTTTAAATATCATAACTTTCTTGTTCGGAATAGTTTCCTGTAGTTTATATTTTTGGTATGATGTTGTTTTGGCTAGATTCGAGCCGCTCCGAGTTGGATAATCGAGGGAAATTCTTACTAGTGGATTGAGTAGCATGTGAAATAAGTGTCTTTCCTAACTTTTAGTGGGGGAATTATCCCTTATGATTGGTTTTGGTTTGTGTTAACTGTGATATATGGAAGCCGTGTAAGCAAGGTGATGTGTGTGTACACGTGCTAAATGTGGTGATTGCCCGTTTTTAGCTATGTATATTCCTTTCATGCCTTAGTTGAGTTACCATAACATGTTATATTCATCATCATTAGTCTATCTCCACATGCTCTATTTGTCTTTTCGCTTACTTGTTAATTATCTTTACATGTTTGATTGAATTTATTGTTTCCGCTATTCCCTATTCATTATTTAACCGTTGAGTTCTTAACTTGAAATTGTTATTCATGGAATATGTTGTTGTTGAAATTGGTATTGAGTTATACAGGTCGTGATTCACATTGAGGCAAAATTGTAAAGTTGTGAAATACTATTCTTTATGAGTTATTCACTTCCGATCGTTATTGTTGAGACTCTTGTGCATATTGTGGTTGAGCCATGGGCTATATATTGTGGAAACACCATTATTATTGACTTCTTTGGCAAGTTTTGGTATTGGGAACTCGAAGAGCGATTTGTGATACGATGTGGTATTGATACACATGTGGTGGTATAAGAATTGGGGTTAAAACGCATACCGTGAGATAAGGTAGGCTTGATATGCGTGTTGCTAGTTGGGGAACTACTTGATTCAAATAAGTGTCATAAGGTGGGTTAAAACATGGGAATCTATTTTGGGAAAAATGATTTTCAAATTTAAATGCAAAGCTCCCGAGGTGATATAAGGAAAGACTGTGAATTGTTTTGTGATTTGAGGCTACGGGGCGGTACCTCGGTAGTGATTCTTGTTGGACCTTTTCTATTACTTCACTTGTGTTTTGGTTGCTTTGTTTACTTAGGATATCCTTCCTATTTTCCTTATGTGATGCATCATTTGCCGTAGTTCAGTGTAGCTAATCTTGTTTTATTTCTTTTTTGTTTTTTTGTCATTGTAATCATTATTGCACTTCTTTATACATGTTCAATTCCTTATTTATTCCAGTAGGTCCTTGACCTAATCTCATCCTTACTCTACCGAGGTTAGGTTTGGTACTTATTGGGTACCATTATGGTATACTCATGCTAGCTTCGGAGACTTCAAGGTATACATGTTTGCGTCCGCAAGCCTCAGATTTACCCCCTCTCTAGTGTAATTTCATTTTCTTTCCTTTTTATATATATTGTTGTATAAGGATGATCATTAATTACTCGTAGCGCTTGTGACTTGTTATCACCAGTTTTTGGGAAGTTTATTTATGATGAGCTGTGAAGTTTCCTTTATGATAGTTGTTGAGCAATCGAGAGTTTTATCATTATTTCAGTTATATTCTGCATGTATCTTAAGCTTGTCTAGTCTTAGAGACTATATGCCATCACGACATACTACGGAAGGAAATCAGGGTCGTGATATTTATACTCTTATCAACACATAAGTTTAAATAAAACATATAATGTTTTCCTTGAGTGTTATCTTGCAAACAAGGTTTGAAAATAAGATTTTTTATATAAGATCACATGACACATTAAAGAAACAAACTTAGAAATGCATGGTGACATCCTTCCCGCTTGTCCCCACGAGAACGGATGCATATTTATAAATAATATCATATATTAACTTAAATATGATTTTAGGGATAATCTCTCAACAAGTGGTGGGAATTAAACTATTTGCTTGAGGACAAGCAAAGGCTTAAGTTTCCACCTCCTCGGAGTGAAAGGTCATTTCAAAGAGTCAGTGGTAAGCCATTCATACTCATTTGGGACCAACAAATACCTACACTACTCATTCATTATCAACAAGGTGACAAATCACATATCATGCACATATTGTTCTAAAATGACACGTGATCTTCAAGAATTGACTTTACTCATCAAGGACTCTTGTTCTATCATGTAGATCATGGTGGACTCCAAACTCTTCCTCCTCTTCCTCCCATTTACCAAGCTCACTTCAAAAGTTAGCCCTCAAATTTTAGATTAATGAAACGTTCACCCTTCTCTCACAAAATAATTTCACAGGTACGACTTCATGTACTATAAGCTCTCCCCTCATGTAGATCACCACTAATGTAAGCTCACTGGATTCGAAATAAGAAACTGATCCACTCCAAATCCACACTCAACAATGAGTGGAAGAGGTCGTTGGAAGAATATTACCCAACTATGAGTCGGGGTTGATTTACGCAGGGAGCTAAATGTTGGTGTTAGAGTGTACACTTGATAAGTGTAGAATAAATAGCCTAATTACGCTTCCAAACAAGATGGTTTTGCAAATTACTTCTACTAACTATAGTATCAATGATCACCTAGAGAAATGAAACTGGAGATTAATAAATTTTTTTGGGTTGTTTTCAAATACGTAAAAGGCCTATAGATGTAACAATTGCCTAGGTTTTAGCCTAATGGGTTAATTACGTTAACACTTTTTTTATTAATTGGGGTGTATTATAGCTCTTAAATCTATGTAACCCACTCAACACTCTCGGTCATAGAGTGATTTTTCCCAATTGGGCTTTCTCAAGCCCTAATGGGTATCCAAAAAAAATAGTTGATATGAGCTCCAGTCAGGGTTTCCCTATCTCTTGTTCAAACCCTTTAATTAGGATAGTCAAATCCATAACTATCCAAATTTCTGGGTAGCCAAGTTTTCCTAGACTAGATCCCTCTTTCCCAAGTAAAGATCAAGTCAAAAGGCATGAATCAATCTTTGCAACCATTAATTCTAAAATTAAAGCATAAACAAGGCTAAATAACAAACACCCAATCATAAGCGATTATTACATTAATTACCCATAAGGTTTACACACTGGTGTTGAGTCACAACCCTAGAATATATCTAGCTACTCATAATGGGATTAGAAGAAATAAAGAAGAGATTCTAATTAAAGCCATAATACAATATTAAAATGATAAACTAATATGTTTTTAACCCAAATTGGTCAAAAATTACTAAAAATGGTAAATTACAACAGCTATAGCTCAAAAAACTACCAAACTTGACCTAAAAATTGATTCTCGTCTATTTATAGTGGATCAAAATTAGTTGACAGAAACTCCCTCCGCGAGGTTCTGCGGCCTCACAATTCCATGTGCGGTCCACACTTTGGTTGAGTCTGCAGGTTGAGCGATTCTGCGGCTGCACAATTTGATCTGCGACTGCATTTCAGCTTCTGCGACCACACAATTCTATGTACAATAAGCACTTCTATCAAGGCTTCACTCTTGGTCCTTTTGCACTCTCTGGACTTTTTGAATTCTTGTCAGTTACCAGGTTATGCAGTCGCACAAATTGTGTGTGGTCCGTGCTTTTCTTCAATCAACTTTTGAGCTTCAACACCAGATCTCCGGCCGCAGAAAGAATTCTACGGTCTGCGCTTTCTTCTGCGGCTGCAAATACTTCTGTGGACTGCAATTTCGGTTTGTTGCGCTCCATCTTGCATTATGATCAAGAACACTCTTTTTTGAGTTGGATTTCTTCATTAAAGTCAAATTATCCAACACTCCTGCAATTTGAACACTTCCATTTGTTTTGGAAACATAAATCAATACTTTCATACTAAAACTAAAGCAAAAAGGTACTAATAAGTGGTTAAAATCCACGCTTATCAACTCCCCAAAACTTAAGTATCTGGTTTTCCTCAAACAAATAGATTAGTTCTCACCTCCTCAGAGCGAAAGGTCACATTTTTCATTTCTTGGCTCACATTGACCAACTCTTAGAGGCATTCTCTTTTTCTTGGTTTTTTCTCCCTTGATGCTCATACTAGAGATATTTACCTACTTTTGATTTCTTCAACCCTTCTTCTTATTCTCTTTTTGGCATTTTCTTTTTGTTCCTTTTCTTTTCTTGCCTTCTTTTTTCATGGATATCATTTTTTCCTTTTTTTAGTGCCTTGATACCTCTTTCAAATTCCTCAATCTCCCCCCCCCCCCCCC